>JALPQI010012893.1:0-31652 GCA_025490895.1 Thaumatotibia leucotreta | reverse complement strand
TTGTTTAATTCTCACGCAAAATATTACAGCATTTATGCAAGGTTAATGTTCCATTTATAAGATAATACTATAGAAATCTTAATAACTATTACTTTTTATGATTTACATCAGAATAAAGTGTGTGAGTAGTTTTTGTGTCACGTCCGTGTCCTACATTGTCACAACCGTGTTTACATGCAATTTTTTTTTCCTTTTCCAATGATATTAAGCTTGTCCACATTCATCAAGAATATGCTTTTGGTATATACTTTCGATGTACATTGCGAAAAACAGTAAAGAAAAAAAACTTTTTTTATTTTCTTTTGCTGAACTTTATTTAAGAATCACCCGGCTAAATGCCAAAAAAAATGCTTATCTCATTTCTGTCTTATATTACTCGGCGTAAATAATAATATGCCAAGACTGTTTCGGGCAAAATAATGTTTGAAATATTGTAATTTATGCCAAGTGATGTTTCTGCCTCATGAAGATTATGCCGAAATAGATTATGCCAAGTCTGTTATGTCCTTAGCGTTTCGGACAAAAAAAAATGGCAGATAGAGGGAACCCACATTCGAGTTCAATTCTAATCGCGGTTTGATAATACTTTTTTTCTTCAATCGACCCTTAGGAAAAACTGCTAAGGTGAATTTACACCAAACGAGCGAATGCTATTTCTACCCCCACTCTACGAAATTTGTTCGCTACACAAAACGTGATTCGTCGAAACTCGTGGATTTCGTAGAGTGGGGGATAGAATAAGCATTCGCCCGTTTGGTGTAAATCCTTTAGTTTGATTTCCCGGCGTCTAATGCACTATTTTAAGTTTGTAGTAATGCACTATTTTTGTCGTAAAATTATTATCAGCTATGCTATTCTCTTATTCACACATTCGACGCTGCGTTCGTCAACGTGCTCGATGACGAGACAGCCTTCATTTCGACGTAGAGCGCAGCGCTGCGAAAAACGGTATTCACTAACGTAGAACAGCTCGTCGTCGAACAGTAGGCGGTAACTCTCGACGCAGTGTAGTTCCAGCTCACGCCGCATTCGTCGCCGAGCGCTAGTGTCGTGTAAAGTTGCAGCGTTGTTAGCAAGGCAGTTTCCTTAAGGTGCGTTCAAACTAAAAGAGCATTCGCTGTTCTAACCTCCCACTCTACGAAATTCGATCGGTACACAAAACGTGATTGGTTGATTTCGTATATAGAACGGGCGCTAGAACAGCGAATGCTCTTTTGGTTTAAACGCACCATTAGTGAATAACACTATTGAGTATGTCCGTGGCTGAATACGCCCTGTAGATAGCTCAAAGGGACGATCACAGTGAATCATCCCTTATCTTGTTACATAAAACTATATTTTCATTTCACTACACATACCGCCGTTAAACTTACTAAACCTCGTATTTGCAACACTTATTTTATGGCAAAAACACCCCTATTCGAAGGCACATAAAGGTGACATTTCCATCAATTTATTGCTGTTGATCCGATGTTGGGTATAGCTACGATATCAGTCATACGTTAGTACGAACAATAACAATAAGCTAAAACATCAAACCTACTTAATACCAAAACGTCTTAAATCCCATACAATTCCTACAAACTTATGCCATTTACTCCTCGTGACTAAGCTCTTAGTTAATACGAAAACGTCATAAATCCCTTAGAAGTCCTATAGAGTTACGACATTTAGTCAAACATTTGATTTCGACGGTAGCTAAGCCATTTTGGCTTATCTTGCTCAGTCATTATCATAGCTAGACTCAGGTCAGACTTAATGGAGCTATTAGCAAACCTATTGACCTAGACTTGTTTGAAATACTAGTTACTTTTCAAATGGGAGTATTTGTACCTGTTAAGTTAGTACATAATGAAAAGCCTAGTCTAGGTGAGCAATTCTACCATAGGATTATAAAACCGGAATCAAAAATGGATTCGGAAGTACTGTTGACGCAACAAATGACACAACATTTAGCAAGAAAAGAGTTGTCTATATGTAGATGTAGTGAATGATTAATTTTATTAATCTATTGTGTATAAGTCTCTGCACTTAAATTATGACTATATCCTAGATTGATTTAAACACTGTTGTGTCAACAGTACTTTCGAATCCCTTTCTGATTCCGGATTCGAAAGTACTGTTTGATTGATTTTAGTATACGATAAGCGAAAAGTGATACTTTTCGTTCGGATCTGTCATTTTCAAGTGACTTCAAAAGAAGGAGGAGGTTTTCAATTCGACTGTACATGAGGTCCTAATTTATTAGATGCAGATATTCTTACAGCTGATAGTACTCGGTCTCTGGATAGTATATTAAACCGTGAAACATGATAGCTTTTACGATGTTTTTTTGGAGAAAACGGAAAAAACAAATTTGCTACGTAAAAACACCCTGTTTATGGTGATTATTAAATAAAAACTCATTGAACAGATTCTAGTGCCTCTTTTACGTACCCTTAACTGGAACTGGCCACTTCAAGTCGAAAAATTAAATACTTGATTGTCAATGTAAAATAAATGTCATGTTATTTTCCGTTGGATTGTGTCGATTGATGACATGACAGACAGTGTTATTGGTGACATGTGATAATGCACTTGATAATTTTTTTTAGACGAAATTATAATTCTGGCACCCTAGTGAAAAGGGGTATAAATCGAAATTCGCCACTTTACAGGAGAGCCAAAAAACGATTGGCGAAATTATTCAAAATTACTGTGCCGAAATGGCTAAAGAATTAGAATAACTGTAAATGTACTTTGAGTAAATACAATGCGTTCTTTCACATGCCGTCATTGGTTTATGGCTAAAATCAATAGTTTAAAAAAAATTGACTTGTACCCGCTGAAATAAATGCTGTTTAGAAATATAACCAAATTAGTACCCCTTTTCACATATATTGGACATTAGTGAAAACGGGTATACATTTAACTTATTTTATGATAACTCTTTTTGAGATGTACTTTTACAAAAAAAAAATTAGCTAAGTTTGTTTGCGAAATTAATTTTAATGGCATAGCATGTACGTACACAATATAATCCCAAAAAAACCGACTTATACCATTGTGCACAAAATGTTAGTAACGTGTAAAAGGGAATAACAAGATTTATATTAATCACTTTATTCAATTGTATCCAAATTCTATGAAATAAGTTACAATAAATATATTTATTTTTTCCATTTATTATTTATTTATTTATTTATTTAAGCTTTATTGCACAAAACAAAGAAAATTGTACAAATGGCGGACTTAATGCTAAAAGGCATTCTCTACCAGTCAACCATTGGGCCAAACAGAGACATTTTAGTTGGTGCTCAACTCGTATAAGTATTAAAGATATAGTAATACCAAATGACTATAACAATACCTACAATATTATTAGAAATTATTTCCTTGAATTAGAAAAATATTACTTCTTTTCAACAGCCAAAACACAACGCATCATAAGATGAAATGTTTTTAAATTTCATAGTACCAAAAAATTCCATAATGTAGCATTTATTCATTATTATCAAAATCGTGTCATATTTTTTTTTTCTCATGCCTTATTTTGCTAACACGGTACTCGACAAAAAACCTAAATAGTACAAATAGTCCTACTGTCAGAATTATAACTTTATGCCCTGGATGTCGTGCACGCAGCTAGGTAGGTACGTTCCGTAACGCCTGAATGGCAATTTTGTATCTTATCGAGTCACCTAAAATAACATACTATTGAAAATCAATATTTTATTTAAAAAACTATTGTCTATAGCCTATCGTAATGTACATTAAGATACAACTGTGAAAAAAATAAGTTCTAAATAAGCATAAATAAGCAAAGTACAACCGAAGGGAGTGTTTTAAATCGACACGATTTACGAATTTCATTTTTGCATGTGTATCGTACGACATTTTTCAGTACAGGTGGCCTTCCGAAGTTTTCAACCAGGCAAGATATAAACGACTTCTCGCACTAGTGTGTAAAGAAGTTATTTCAGTTGTTTCGGATAAAAATAGTTACGTTGCATTGCAGTACTCTGTATGGAATCTTAATAAACAGACTTTAATCGACGAGTATAAAAAGCCTGTCACTATTATGTTCCATCGATTATAATTCTTATAAAAGTTGTATAGGTAAATATAGGTACGATCAACTTGAATTATTGTGTTAATTATACATTAACTTTATTAATTTCGTTAGTAGACAATTTAAAAAAATATTGTGATAATATTGTTTTCATTATGCATTCGTAAAAAGTGGCCAGGCATGGTTTCCGGGTGGCTGTTTTGAAATTGTTCTAATCACATGTTTCTGGAGTAATATAAATATAGCAACAGCCATAGAACAGCAGCAAATACTCAAACAAGGCTATTATAGTGCGCTTTCTATATTACCTAGATCATTAAGTAAAATTGTTACTACAATTAAAAAAAAAAGTATTTGCGTTAGGTCGTTTAAAACTGTCAACACAAACTAATATTACTAACATAGGTTTTAACAAATAAGCAGCAGAATTTAACAGCTTGAATATGAAAAAAAAATACAATCATACTTTAAGAAAAACAATTAACCACTAAGTAAACAAAATTTTAAAAATTAACACTATTTTAAACATTGTGCATATATAACGAAACTTTGTGTAAAAGGGTACAACTTAGTACAAATCCGTCAATTTACTGGTGGTAAATGTTAAGTAATACTTTTTAATTTAGTGCAAACGGATGTAATTCCCGCAAATGGATTGTATCACATGTAAAAAACTGTAATTCTAAGTGATTAAAGTCGACTTGTACCCGTAACAACACAATTTTATTCGTGAATATGGATTTATGTCGAATTGTATCTCAAAAAATGTTTTTATTGTTCGTGTAAAGTGATTTAAATACACATGGATCCTCATTATCCGAGTGACCATCAAGAAAATATGAGTAGTTATAGCGTTACACACAACAAAAATCCAAACGCGTAAAACTTAGCTACACTAATACCTTTTGTAACTTTACAACGATATATTTTTTTTTGTTAGTAAGAATTTATTTCAACTTATACCTGACACTGCATGATCATTTGTATTAGTTATACCATATTACACGACCGTAACTCTGTCAATTTACGTGATATCTTAGATCCTTTTACACCAACCGATGCCATTTTTTTTTTTAAATTTTTTGGTATACTTAACTTAATTTGGCCAAAATTCGACTTATACCCCTTTTCACTAGGGTGCCAGAATTAATTTGTTTGTTAGGAAAATGAAATCAAAAAAATTACATGAAAAGATTTCTTAATTTATATTTAAATCAATTATTTTAATGTAAAGTATCATGTGTTAAAATATCTGCAACTAATAAATTACGACCTTATATAATATATTTTTTCACCAGGTCATCAGTCCACCTTGTGGGGGGCGTACCCACGCTACGCCTTCCGGTACGTGGCCGCCACTCAAGAACCTGGTGAAGGTCGCAGGAGTCCGCTGGATGTGGGTGGCGCAGGACCGGTCATTGTGGCAATCATTGGGGGAGGCCTATGTTCAGCAGTGGACGTCTTTCGGCTGATATTATTATGATGATGATGATGATATATTTTTTAGTACAGGTGGTGCCTTTTTTACGCGCTAGTGCGACAAGTGGCTCATTTTACGTCAGGTCCTAAACTTCGGAGGCCATCTGTACTAAGAAACGTCATACGAGACACGTGCAAAAAGGAAATTAGTAACTCGAGTCGATTTAAAACATCGCCACTCGTTTCGAATTTGATGTTTTTCGCACTTGTGTCGTGATGTATTATTTTGTTTGTTACCTCAGAACTTTTGACTGGGAGAACCGATTTTGATTATTCTTTTTTAAGGCTGATGTTTTCCGATTAGTCCTATTTTAATTTGTTCCAGTTCATCCATGAGAAAACAATATAAATCATAAATTTTGCTTTAACCATGTGCACGACGAATGGACGAATAACTCAATTTCACGCTAACCGATTTCGATATTTTTTTTAGCCGACTTCAAAACCAACCAAATTGAATATATATATTTTTTATTTGGTGATTATATGTAAGTACATATCAAGTTCTTTAAACTCTTTATGTATTGTGGCATTAAACTTTTACTTCGTTCTAAATAAAAAAAATACTTGCTCCAAGTAGAAATACCTGTTCCAAGTAAAAATACTCGCTATTCCTGATGATTATAACGGAATGTCATGGAATGGTATTAGGTAATCCTTTACTATTTGGGCCGGGTGGTTAGGGTTACTCCCGGAATGCTTGAGATTAACTGTAAGGGTTGAATTAAGGAGAAGATCTTCCAAATTAAAAAGCTATGGTGACTTATTTTTAACCGACATTAAAAGGAGGAGGTACTCAATTATACTGATTTTCTTTGTAGGTATGTTATCCGATATCTCCGAGAATCACTGCATATATTTTTTTATCGAACGAGTATAACCTCAAAATGGTTCCGTTGGCACTAAGTCGAGGTTTAATGATGGGATATTGGAGAAATCGGTAAAAGTCTTTGCTGGTGGTAGGACCTCGTGCAGGGTCCGCCCGGATAGCTACCACCGTCTTACCCGTTAACCTGCCGCTAAATAGGTAGCAGTATTTGCACTGCTGTGCTTCGATTTGGGGGTAAGATAGATATGTGTAATTACTGGCATAGATAAAGGCAATCCATCTAAGTCCTCAGGGCAGGCAGCGCATAGGCGATTTTCTGATCGCTATATCCATTGTAAATAAATACACAAATTATGCCCTCGTTGGGATTCAAGGGATTCGTAGGCATGGTCAGTAGCAACTAGACTATGGAAGCTGGCATATGATGATGACGATATTGTAGTCCTAAATCAGTTGCAAAACACTCCCCTTAACGAATCTACGAGAGATTACAGTTAATCTTCGTTGAAATCTTCAGAGGGTCAACGTAACAAGAAAGGGACGTTTATTGATGATGTTGTTTCAATTAAGGCCGTTGGATTATGATGCGGTTTCAACATTAACGAATGTAATTCAAGATTTGCTGTTATAGTCATTAATAACAGGAGTATAATAGCGTATAGACAGATGGAGGTTGAGATTTTACAAAAGCTCTGTATAGATGATGCTAAGGTGCATTTGGGTGAATCAACTTTTTTCTGTCTGTTATTTTATTACCGTGGTTACGGTTGCCTGAGTCACACTGGTTTTATGCAAAATTATTCTAGTCAACTATTGGTACTGGATATGAGTGAAATCGGTTGCCATCAATAAATTTAACTTGGCAAAATATATTTTTTTAATTTTTATAATAATTTGTAAGACCATTTTGATTCTCGCCGTGAGACTTTTCTAGCCGTAGCGTAAGGCTTTTTTGGTTCCAAACTAGTTTTTGATCCAGAACAGAAACAGAATCGATTGGTATCAAAAAAAAAGTTTGTAGAAATACCATTTTCTCGCAACCTGTATGTTTTCCCAAAACCTGTAAATGTCAATCTTCAGCAATTTGAAATCAAGGTAAGGTCTTTTAAAACCATTTTCGCGTAGCTACTTTGGATCTGGTAGCTCACTAACCCAAAAATAATTTCCATCCTGTATAATATAATATATAATATAATATTCATTACTTATATGCATTGGTTGGAATACATTCATTCTATTGTCATCAATATAACAGCAAAAACAAGAGTAAAATATCAAATTACACATAAAACCTTATCTGCTCAATTCACAACAAGGGGCGAAAACTCATTACTCCACTTCCAAAACGGTCGCATCAACCCACTCAAATGGAATAAACACGCGAAGCACAAACCACAAACGAAATTGTCGGAAAAGTATTAAAAACTTGCTTTACTACCCTTTCAAGTAGTTATGACTTCACTCGAATGCCATTTGGTCTGATTTCGACCCGACCTTATTTCACCATAATGACAAGCGCGAGAATTGTAAAATTTATATATATTCTAGTGACGTCATAAGCCATCGTAGGCTGCGGCTACTGCTTCCTATTGGATAGTCCATGTGCTTGTTTGCTACTAACATGCTACGAACAAATATAACATGGAAGCCACGCCATACTAAATTGCCTTTCAAATACGGTCCTGAATTTTAGTTGACAAGTGTAACCTCTTCAATGCGTTACGGTAATTAATTTCAATACCAACCAATAAAATCTTAAACCGCCATTTGAAAATAGTTGTGATTGATCCATCAAAGTTTGAATTGTAAAAAAATTATCAAAGATGTTGCGCCAAAATATGCGCGGTGTTAAGAAATAGCGCTATGTCCTGCCCATCTTGGCACAATTGAACAATTATTTTTGGGCGCATATTGAGCTGGCGTTAGACGTCCATGTTATATAGGGTCGCAGTTCTAACATGGAATTATTGAAAATATTATGTCGATAATAAGCTGCTTCTTATTCCGAAGGTCGGTCGTGACAATTGTCACAAGATTTTGAAGGATTTTCGTTAATTCTTGACATGAGCCGGTGTCGGTATTTTGGTACAATTTGTCGTGTTTCTTGAGAAAATTGTAATTTCACTCTGCGAAAATGCTATTAACTGCTGATTTATTAAAGTTGTTGGCATTCATTTTAAATTAGTGCAAACAAACACACGGTCTGATTGTAAGTCTGAGTGGGTCTAAAATAGAATCCTGAGCGTAGCGAGTGTTTTAATCCTTTTCGTCTCGGTGGTCAACTATAATGACAATTAATGAATTAGTGTTCATGTTTGAACGACTGGCGATAGATACCCGTGATATAAAGATTTAATATCTTATTATGTAGCAGTTGCATAAACTACTATTATCAAATCTATGTTTCCGGTGATTTGCTTATCGATCGCGCATATTTCGACAAAGTTAAATAGGTCAGTACGTAAACAAACAAAAGACGACATCCGATAATCTTTTCAAGAAGCGCTTGACAAAATCGAACTTTTTCACTGGCAGACGTAATTTTGTGCTGAGGAGACCTCTTTACTCTCAGAACAGAAATGGCGTATGTGCGAAGGTAATGACAAAGAAAAACGACATTGCTCTTTCAAAGAATATTTCGCCAGATAGTACACAATGGATTTAGATGTGTAAGCGGAAAAAGTGTGTCAACGGTTTTATGGTAACGTGGATGGATTTTTGAGCGTCTTTTCCCATTCATGGGTAAGAATGGCCATTTTATATTTAGACCCAAAGGCAGTGTAATTCTAAGCGAGGAAGTTACGTTGAAAAGCATTGAAAATAAGAATTCCTTTTGATATGGAAGAGAATAGTATTTCTTTGGAGAATTTAATTAATTTCTTCAATTTATTGATAGATGCTCCATATCTACGTATCTATTTATTATTGTGCTTATCGTTTCTTGCCTTAATCAAAATTATTCTCATTTATTTTTTTATTTTATTTATAGGATTTGTTGTTATTATCTTATTATAACCGTATTATTTTCAATACCAATAAATAATAATAAATAAATAAATAAATATCTTAGGACATCTTACACAAATCGTCTTAGTCCCACGGTAAGCTCAATTAAGGCTTGTGATGTTGGTTGGTACCAAGCGAAGACATATATATAATAGATAGATTAATACATAGACAGCCATGACCAGGGAACAAATATTTGTGACAAATAAATACACAAATAATGCCCTCGCCGGGATTCGAACCCGGAACCTCCAGCTTCGTAGGCAGGATCACTACCAACTAGGCTACGAAGGCTGACTGATATTACTATTAATTTTGCTGTTGTTGTATTCTGGTAATTTTTTCCGCAACTCGACATCAAACGTGCCTATTTTGCGTGGTCCCAACGCTGGCCCAGTATTTGTTGGGGACTTCACATACACCCTTGAATTTCTTTGCAGATGTATGCAGGTTTCCTCACGATGTTTTCCTTCACCGTAAAGCACTTGTGAATGTCAAAATTAAGTTTTTGAAAACTCATTGGTACGAGCCGGGGATTGAACCCACGACCGCTGCGTAACACCCGGGCGTTTTACCGCTATGTAGTACCTTATATATTTGTAGTGCCGTCACTACGCGAATTATTCGCATGAAGAAATATTAAGTAACTGAAAAATGTGATAAAATGAAAAAAATGTACACAAATCAACTTCCTTAGGCCCAAACAAAGTAAAACTTTGAGTTGGCATATGGAAAAAAGTAAATCCCATGTAGTTCCATACGTCAATAATGTAATAAGTGACGACGTCGTCCATATTTATGCGCATACATAAACAAAAATATAAAATGAAATCAGTTTATATTGGTAAGCAAATTTCAGTCTTAAGTTTTGCCTAATTTTGACAGATTTTGTCTAGAAAATTAAGTGTCAAATGCAGTAATTGGAAAACTATGAAACAATAGAAAATTGCTTGCTCTTTAAAATGACAAAGGAATTTACAACCTATTCACAGTTAAAATATAATTACCTAGTGCTGTACTGTAGTTATTAGACAAAATAAACTGGATAAATTAGGTTTCGAAATTCAATGAAGAATAACGCTAAAAACGTTATTCATAACTGGTTATCAAACAACAGTTTATTTTAAAAAGATTTAGCTTTTAATAATTTATGTGAAAGAATAACCACTGAAAGAGGAATTGAACGAAAATTCATCTACTTATAACATAAAAAACTATGAGTATAACATTGTTTTATCAACAAAAAATTTGAAAGTAATACATTTCCCATCACATCACATTAACATTAGATCTTTTTAAAACATGTATTTATATAAATTGTTCATTATTTTTAAGAAAAATATCGTAAAACCTGTATTGAAAACTACTCACAGTTTGACAGTAACTATCAAACTTAAATTATATATGTATGTACTTTTGCAAGTATTGACTGACGTTTTAATGACATAATAAAGTAGTCTAGTAACATACTGAAACAATTATATCTTTATTCATGGGAAACTGAGAACTGCCCAATAATTGAATTTAAACATGTATTTATACCTGCTGCGTATCACTTCAGCTCTAAACAAATACTAAGTATTTATACTAGGTACTTACAGTGACTGTGACAGGTATTTCGACAGCCCCAGCTTCGAAATCTTGCTGCCCTTGATCCCCTCATTCACAATATTGGTGACGGTAAGGAAGTTCTTCGTCATACTTGACTCCGGTGACGTCACTATTGTCACAAACAAATAAATTACACACACACTACCAACAAAAACAAAACACTAATATAAAACACTTACTCGTGTAAGAAACACAACATTGAAGTTAATACTAGCTACGCAACAGTTAACGCGCGGAATAACGGTTTTGGTAACAATAACTGTTTTGATAACGTTAACAGAAAGACACTGGTTTCTCTCTTATGTTTTATTTTATCACAGATAATGTTCTCGATGTATGTGGCACTGGTTAACTGTTTTAACCTGAAATAAAATGTATTTGTTAGTTTGTAACACGTTTTCATAACGTTATTACGTATTGCCCAAAAGTTTCAACGATCAACGCAGATTATCTAGTCTTTTTGATGACATTTTAACATCGTTATATGAAACCTATGAAGTCATAAGACTTATTTACTTATTGACAGATCATAATTGTCAATCTTTTACAGCGCTGGCTTACGCTTACTACTTCGTAGCTTTGCTTATTTATTTGATTAGGTAAATGTTACAAATACTACGAATAAATTGCTATTATATCCTGTTCTTAACACACCTTGCCATCTTAAGCTAAATTCGTTATTACATAAAACAGTTGTCAAAGTTTGACTAACGGAACAGGAGTCTCCTGAACTTTAAATAGCTTCAATTTTATTTTAAAGAAGTGGGATTTCAAAAACCGTTTTTAGCACTTTGTAATTACATTTAAACACAGATTTAGAACCGGTAGTTTCAGTCATACAACCTGTAATTATATACACACTACTAACCTACCCGTATTTTTCAGAAGTAAAATGGAAATATAAACTGTGGGTTTATGTATTTGTCGAAATGCCTATAATTTTGCTGGCCTATAATTTTACAGTGTGTAAGGGGTTCAGGGTCATTTGTTTTATGGGTGTCTAAACATTAAGAATATGCATAAAAAGTTGGCTATTTTTGGCTATTGTTTATTGTTTTGATAATAATAATAATACAAGGTGACATTTTAATAGTCGTTCTCCGTTAAAGAGCTTGTTCATTATCGTTTTCTAAATCAGGTAAAAGAGATCTTTAGTTTCACGTGAAAAAAAAACCTGTTTCTATGGGGTCTATCAAATTAGCAGACACTACTTATAGAAAATTAATATTTTATGTTTGAGTCTCACCTTACTTATAATTTAAAAAAATACGTCTATGGCTGAAACAGAGGACTTTTTGTATAGAAAAAGCCGTTTCCTCTTAACTAATTATTTCTTCGATCCCATGTAACCCGAACATACCTTAATCCATCCCATTTAACTAGCTACACCCTATCAGTCCCGCCTTACCCATACATTACCCTACAAGGACCAATTAATTGTTAGAAGACACATGAAAGGCATTTCGCTATTTACTAAAACCTCGTATCTGTAAAATCATTTGATGCGATAAACATCCGTTTACAGAGTGAAATAAAGACGAGATTTCCATGAAATGATCGCTTAGATCTGATGTTGAGTATATATGGTGACTATTTGACCTAGTTAGGAGCTTCAAATACTGCGTGTTTTTATTAGTAGGCTTACATTATTCGTTGGATTTAAAACAGGGTATTTGCCATACAATTTCTTTTATGCTATACCGCACATGAACAGACGAATCGCCTGTGGCCTATTTCACTATAATTACAAGTGTGACAATTGTAAAATATCACTGTTACTGACGTCATAGGCCTCCGTAGGCTACGGCTACTATCGGACGGTTTATGTGCCTTTTTGCCACCAACATAAAATTTTTACTAATAACGTTATTAACCGTTCCGAAACCGTGTTGTACCTACTATCTGTACTTGTACTTTTTATTTTCGGAAACCCGTGACAATTGTCGCAAGCTTTAGTACAATTCTCATTTAATCTTGACATAAGGTTCGACATATCTATACGTGTTTTTTGTGACTATTGTAATTTTGCTTTGCAAAAAGTAGTTATTTACTGCTAATTTATTAAAGTTCCTGCACTATATTTTATGTTGGTGGCAAACAAACGGACGGCCCTTTCGATCGTAAATGGTAACTGTAGCCTATATACGCCCCAGATTGGAGAAACAGTAAAATTACTTCTCAGGCAATGGCGTAGGGATAGAACCGGCGTAGATTAATTTATTTTGTCTCTTTTCTTCATTCTGGAAAATACTTGTAATGAATAACTAGCTTAATTTGCAAATTTAGTATGTACATCCACCCTTAAAATGTATTGTCTGTGGTTTAGTATATTTTTCTTTGGTGGGTAGTTTTGTACTTATATTTCTTATTTTGATAGAGGTAGATCTATCAAATTTCCTCCATTGTCAGTCATCCGCAGACCACGATCCCTGTAAAGTGTTCGAAAAGTTGGAATGAAGTTAAAATTAGTTAATATACGCGAGTTTATCCGTTTTCATAGTTTTATTTCATGTGTAATCCTCGCGGTAACCGAAGAAAATAGTAAATTTACAATTGTAGCTCTCGTCAATGTGGTGAAATTGGGGCCTGATGGAAAGCAATAAACGTCACCCATGGACACCCGCAACACCAGAGAGGTCGCAATTCCGTTGCCAGCCTTAAGATAAGATAAGATAATTTATTTGATTTGATAAGATAATTAATTTGAAAAAAGATGACCTTTAAAGTGGGAGTACGCTCTTTTATTGAAGGTTTAAAGGTCGTATTGGCAGGGTTTAGAAGCTGAGAGGCTTTGGGGCAACAAAGGAGTGGAGCCCCCCCCCCTGGCCCCCAATAATTTTCCAAATAAAGTAGACAATTTTTATTCAGTCAAGTTTTTCAATAAACATTTTTTTGAGGAAACAAGTTTAGATTATTTTATTATTTAACGCTTTCGGTGACACTACGTCGACAGGCGGGGTGCTTTGTATGGCTAACGCAGCTTAACTCTTTCACTGTCAGCGAAAGTGTTAACAAACATAATATACAGGTACAGGGTGTTTTTTTTTCGACCGTTCAAATTCTACATAGTGAATGTGTAGGTCATACTCACCAACTTTTACTATGGGGACAACGTCGAAATCGCGAAAAAAAAATCAGCTGTTTCATACAAATTGGCGGCATTACGCCGGCCGAAATGTATGAAACAGCTGATTTTTTTTTCGCGATTTCGACTTTGTCCCCATAGTAAAAGTTGGTCAGTATGACCTACACATTCACTACGTAGAATTTGAACGGTCAAAAAAAAAACACCATGTATATAAATATGATCAGAAACGAGAATTATCTGAAAATAATTTTTAGCGTTAATGAACGGAATCTTCCAAGCTTTTTTCGCCGAAAAATCGTTGATGATTTTGCTGAAAACTAGCTCCCGGAGTACCTACATACTTTGATACTTACAAAAAAATTACTACTTGGAATTAAAAATTTTTTTTTTTTTAATTTCTAACTGTGGGGGCCCTCTTTTGTGGAGGCCCCGGGGCTGTATTGTATTTATTATATTTACGGAGTTACTTCTTTAAGGTGACTTTTGAAACGATGCCGAAATATCTGCTGCTCAAAAATACTTTCATATACATATAGTAAATTAAATAACCCGTTTTAAATCATACTCATAATGCCATGAGCCGTGTGGTGACAGCAGTAAGAATACATTTGTCACCATCCAAACTCCTCCTTCGGGTGTCGTAAGAGTCGACTAAGGGATTGAAGTGTCACTGACCACTATTTGATAAAAGATGGATGATGGGCAGCAGCGTCATCATAGTGGACACATTACTGCGATCGCCAATCCGCTTGCCCAGCGTGGCGATTATGGGCATTTACCTCGTAATGCGTTTATACGCATAGTTAATAGGAAAGGATAAGTCCAGCAGTGGACTATCATAGGCTGATGATGATGATGAAATCATACTAATTATGAGAACGACACTGTAAAAATACAAGACCATACAAATCAAAATAATTTTACCTACAGTAAGTTTGGGTTTTCTAAATACGAATACAAAAAAATTAAAATATACTAGGCATTATATATTATAATAAGGACGAAAATTGCTTATGCCAACAGCTTCATAAAAATTCAGACAAAAACCGAACGACTCCCATTTTCTTAACTCATTCGAATACCGCTGTCAAAAACATTACACGGGCCTCACTCATTCTGAATGATAAATCGTTGATATACCTAGTACGATAACGGCCCGGCCACGACATTGGTCTAAGGCGACCAGCGGCGAGCGAATCCATGAGTTGGAGCGGGATGCGGATATGGGTACGAGAGGGAGCACCATACGTTTTCCGCTAAGCTTTCCACTAAGACCGTTCGCGCCGCTCGAAGTCGTGGCATGGCTCAAACCGCCAGTGCATTTAATCTCGCCGCCCGCTGCGCCGCTGGTCGCCTTAGCCGGTCGCGCAAGTAAGTTCGCGCGGGATTTAGCCCACAGCGAATTGTCGTGGCATGCTTCTTTAGAGGTCTTGATTTTGTTTTATTCGCTCGCCGCTGGTCACCTTATGCCCCGGCCACGACATTGGTCTAAGGCGACCAGCGGCGAGCGAATCCATGAGTGGGAGCGGGATGCCGATATAGGTACGAGAGGGAGCACCATACGTTTTCCGCTATGCTAGTCGCTTTAGACCGATGTCGTGGCCGCGGCGTAAGGCGACCAGCGGCGAGCGAATCCATGAGTTGGAGCGGGATGCGATATGGGTACGAGAGGGAACACCATACGTTTTCCGCTAAGCCGGTCGCCTTAGACCGATGTCGTGGCCGCGGCGTTAGCTAGTCGCCTTAGACCGATGTCGTGGCCGCGGCGTTAGCTAGTCGCCTTAGACCGATGTCGTGGCCGCGGCGTTAGCTAGTCGCCTTAGACCGATGTCGTGGCCGCGGCGTTAGCTAGTCGCCTTAGACCGATGTCGTGGCCGCGGCGTTAGCTAGTCGCCTTAGACTGATGTCGTGGCCGCGGCGTTAGCTAGTCGCCTTAGACTGATGTCGTGGCCGCGGCGTAAGTGGCGAGCGTCGAGAGGCGCGGCCGGCGGGGCGGGAAGCGGCGCGACGAGCGTTCAAGGGATTTCGACAGCGTGCACTTAGGGCACGCGAACTGAACTGAATACAGGGTGTTTGGTTAGCGGTGTCGGAGCTTTTAAGGGCTTAAACTACAATCAATTTTATCGCTAATTACCATACAAATTTTTTTGTGCCAACGATAATTAAATGGCGGCCATTTTAATATTTCAAACAGTCGAATTCGGGCGCACGTGATATTTCTGGAATTATACGTTTGTTATCGGTCCTATCCCTGCAAAAAAAAATCTCGTTAGAGAGCTTATTAAAAAAGCAAACTAATTAGGCTAGTCATTTGCTCAACTATTTGAACAACAAGGCAAAAAAAAAAATTTTTAACTAAAAATAGTAAAAAATTCACCTTAATTTTTCAATTAAATTAATTTTGCATGAAAACTAGGTCATTAAGATAGGTTTTTGGTTTTGTTATTTATTAGTACAGTATGTTAGCTAAAAAATAACACCATAATTACTGTTATACCTTAAGTACTTTAGGAATTACAAGTGCTTGTTGAAAATATAGTCCGATTGTTACTAAAAAACATACTAAATTAAATTTTTGTGTTGATCACTGGCTGAATATCTATAGATACCAGAATAGACACCCCACTTGAATCTGACAGCTGTTCCCAATTTAAAACTCATAACATCCGGAAAATCGTACATAATGTTAACTTGATTCATGTGCCAAGTTATGTTGGTGGGTAAAGCTGGTCATTGTCTATTGTTTCTGAACATATTTTAGAGCACTTAACGATATTTGTGTAGATAAAAGTTATCTAAATTTACTAATTACTTATATCCTAAACTTACCCCCGGTAAGAGCTTTATCTGTATAAGACTTACACCCTGTATAATGGTCGCAGCTATTTGAATAGGTTCAGAACCATTTTTTTTATCAAGGATAAAGGTTACAGCCGACATGTCTGGCGCCGCTCTGTCTCGACGCGTCGTCAGCCAGCCGTCAATAAACAAATTTTACGATCATAGATAATTGTATTTCTTAGAAAACAACCCTGTTTCTACAAAAATAAATAAGTAATTGTGGGCAGATAAATCATTTTTGCTGACATTTCATTTTCATTTTCATTTATTCATTCAACATACAAGCTTACTGTGGCATCTGGCCACACTAAGACAAATATGTTGTTATCTGTGGAATGTTTGAGATCAAATAAAGTTACTGTCACGTACTCGGTGTTTTATGGACTATTAATTAATTAAGTTCCTAATCAGCGAGATCGGTACAAATACAACAATCTGGCGACGATTCAATAACGAAAACACGCGTAAATTAAAAAAATATAGTATCTTTCGTGGCGTATGAACATAGTGAATAACGTGTTTGAACTTTGAGGTTAGGTTCTAACTACCTCAAGTTGGTCAAGAAAAATGGCGAAATAGAATGGCTGAACTTGTAAAATCAGGAAAAAAAGCGTGGATCCAAACCAAAAGCAAAGAAGAGTTAATTCTAATTGCGAATGAGCTTGTAACCTGCCCGGACTCGCAGTTTACAAATAACAATTCTATAGAGGAAATTCGGAAATTTCTTCGTGAGTACATCGATAGACAAAATCAAGATAGTTCATCAGAAAAACACTTTAAGTACATAATGAACTCGATTTCAAATCTAGAAGTGTTTAGCGGAGGCAACTGGAACGCGTATAAACAGCAGTTGGAGTGTTTCTTCATTTTAAATGATATTGACAAAAACAAAAAAGTTCCGCTTTTAATCACAAAGCTTGGAGCGAGTGTCTACGAGCTGCTTACAACAATCTGTACTCCAGACTCGCCAGCGGCTTTAACATACGACCAAATCTGTGAAAAACTGAAAAATCATTACCATCCTGTAAGAAATTATGCATTAGTACAAGCAGAGTTTAGAAAAAGAAACCAGAAAAAGGAGGAAACTATGGACCAATACATACTTGAATTGAAGAAGTTATCGAAAAATTGTAATTTCAAAAACTTAGATGATGAAATTAAAGAACGGTTGTTAAATGGCACCTTGTATGACGCTGTAAGGTTTGAATTGCTAAAACAAGCAGACCAACCATATGAAAAACTGGTAGAAATAGGTAAAACCGCAGAGACTGCTTACAATTTGACATACAAGAATGAAGAAACAGAGACTCAACCGCAAATGTTCAAGTTAGACAGAAAGAGAGACTATGGCCCGAGACATGGTAATGTCAGTTTTAAGCCACAAGCAGTCGGAAGTGTTGGAGTTTGTTTTTGCTGTGGGAAGTCAGGGCACAGGAGAGCTGAATGCACATTGCGAGGGAAATTTTGTAGTGAATGTGGTACAAAGGGGCACATTTACAAAATGTGTAACAAGAACAAATCAGCTTGGAGAATGAAAACTTTAAATGCTACAGATGAGGTGACTTCTGAACAGCCCATGCACAATCCAACTGATGAGGAGAACAATGAAGATAAAACTGATAGTTTAGGACCTGAACTCTATGATATGTTTTGTTTTAGTGAAAAGGACAGAATTCCATCAGCTAAGTTAAGTATTAAAGTAAGTGGGCACCTTTTGGATTTTGAGGTTGACACTGGAGCTGACGTAAGTACCATCTCATATTCTGATAAACATCAATATTTCCCAAATTTTGATACCAAACAACGAAATGTAGTGTTTACAAATTTTGATAAGTCAACCTCAACACCATTGGGTGTGATAGAAAATTTAAGTTTATCTTATGGAGATGTTAATGTAGAAAATCAAATATTGTTTGTTGTAAATGATGGATTACCACGGGTCATTGGGAAAAATTGGTTAAAGGCTTTAAAAATGTGGCCCCCTACTTTTGTACAAAACATTTGTGAAACTACTTCTAAGGAACATTTGGAATCTAGCATAAAGTCTGAATTTGCTACTGTCTTTGAACCTGGAATGGGGAATTTTAAGGGGCAGCCAATACATTTAGAAATTGAACCAGGGACCCGTCCCATTTTTATGCCTGTCCGGACTGTGCCATATGCGCTCAAAGATAAAGTTAAGGATGAGATTGACCGTTTAATTAAAAATAAGAGGATTGAATCTGTTAAATATTCAGATTGGGGTACACCTATTGTGCCTGTGCTTAAGCCAGATGGCTCAGTTCGGTTGTGTGGTGATTTTCGAGTAACAGTCAATAGATTTTTGAAAATAGACCATTACCCGTTACCAACCATTAACAACATCTTAATGAAATTGCAAGGAAACAAGTATTTCTGTGAGTTAGATTTAAGAGAAGCATACCTTCAGGCTCCATTAGATGAAGAGTCGCAAAAATTAGTGTCTATTGTAACGGAGGAAGGCATATTCAAGTATTTATTTTTACCTTTCGGGGTCAGTACAGGGCCAGGGTCATTCCAAAGACTTATGTCACAGAAATTAAGTGGCTTAGACGTAATTGTATATATAGATAACATATTTATATATGGAAAAACTTTAGCAGAGACATATAAGAATGTGAAATTAGTATTAGAAAAATTAAAGGAGTCGGGTTTAAAAATCAAATTGGATAAATGTAAGTTTTTTGAAGAAAAGCTGGATGTTTTTGGATTTCAAATTGATAAAAATGGTATTAAGGTAATTCAAAGTAAAATAAAGCCTTTGTTGTCACTACCACCACCAGAGAATGTCAAAATGCTGAGGTCTTTCCTTGGAAAGGTAAACTATTACAATAGATTTTTACAAAACATGGCAACTATTTTGAAACCCTTATATGACTGCCTAAAAAAAGACAGATTTGAGTGGACATCTGAATGTGAGACTGCATTCAAAAATATCAAAACAGCTTTGGCCAATACATGCTCTCTATCACATTTCAAGAAAAGTTCACAAATTATTTTAACTTGTGACTCTAGTGACTGTGGGGTTGCTGCGGTATTATCAGTTAAAGACAATGATAATGTCATTAAACCCGTGGCTTTCGCTAGTAGGAAATTAAATGATACTCAAATCAAATACCCAATTTTGGAAAAAGAGGCCTATGCCATCATTTTTGGTGTTACAAAATTTTATGAATACTTGTTCGGTCAAAAATTCATCTTACAAACTGACAATGAAGCTTTAGCTAAAATACTAGGCCCTAAAAATGGCATTCCTAAAATGGCAGCGAAACGGCTGCAATATTGGTCAATATTTTTAAGTGGATTTGACTACCATATCGAACATATAAAATCCAAAAACAACCCAGCTGATTATTTGTCCCGGGTGGTTATAACAAAAGAAAATGACTCTAATAAACACTGTGACATTCTTGAGAAGTCTTTTGAAATTAACATAATAAATTACATAAATAAGTCTAAATTAACAACTTTGAATTGGGAAACTATTCAAAAAGAGACAAAAACTGATACAGTATTGTGTAATATCATTCGATTTTGTAGAGATGGATGGCCCGATATTAATAATTTGGGATCTCAATATGACAGCTATTTTGTAAGAAGAAATGAAATAACTTTAGATAGAGACTGTGTTTTGTGGGGTTACAGGGTCATCATACCTCCTTCTTTAATTGAAAATATAATGGCAGAACTACATGCCTCACATCTAGGTATAACTAGAATGAAAGAGATAGCACGCTCCTATTTTTGGTGGCCTGACATAGACATTGACATAAGTAATATAACTAAAAATTGTAAAATTTGTCTAGAAAACCACAAATCACCAGAAAAAATTAAAGTAACGCCATGGCCACAGCCACCAGCTGTATGGCACAGACTTCATGCAGATTTTTTAGGACCCTTATATAAAAAGATGTATCTTGTTGTGATAGATGCATATTCTAAGTGGCCTGAAGCTTTTGCTATGACAAATATAACAGCAAACAAAACAATTGAAATGTTTAAAAGTATTTATGTACGATTTGGTTACCCATTACACTTAGTCACAGATAATGGCCCCACTTAGACCAGTGAAGAGTTCAAAAACTTTTGTAAAATTTCAGGGGTAAAACAAAGCTTCAGCCCACCCTATTATGCACCTACCAATGGTCTGGCTGAACGTTTCGTAGAATCTTATAAGTCACATGTCGTTAAAATTTTTGAAGGGGGTCGAACACCCGAATTTGCATGCAACCTATTTCTTTTTGATTACCGAAATTCCATACAAAAAACGACTGCCCAAAGTCCAGCCAAATTAATGTTCGGCAGGGAGTTGAGGTGCCGCTTCTCACTGGTGAGACCACATCCAGTATCCGCTCTCATAGACAAAGAGCAAATAAAACAATCTTTTAAAAGCAGTACTGCTGGAGAAATATTTTTGGCCGGGGAAAAGGTAATGACAAGAGACCACCGTAAAAATAAAAAGAAATGGTCCCTTGGTATCATTAAAAGGGTAATTGTACCAGGGGTTACTTATGAAGTGGAGGTTGAAGGCCACGTATGGAAGCGGCACATCAACCAGCTACTCAAATGTGGCCAACTATTAGAATAATTAATTCTTAAAAGTAATGTAAGCGGGGAAGAGTGTGGCATCTGGCCACACTAAGACAAATATGTTGTTATCTGTGGAATGTTTGAGATCAAATAAAGTTACTGTCACGTACTCGGTGTTTTATGGACTATTAATTAATTAAGTTCCTAATCAGCGAGATCGGTACAAATACAACACTTACAGCATTAAAAACCAAGACGCTTATATGCTACATAATCTAAATTTTACAATTGAATCACAAAAAACAAAGAAAAATATTTAAACATTATAAACTTAAACTTAAAAACATATACAACCCAGACGAAAATGTCCCTGAGGAGTCATCATCAACTTTGGGCAGCCGAGTTAGAGTGGTGACAAATGTATTCTTACTGCCGTCACCACACGGCTTAGTATCAGAGAGCGTCAACCATTATATTAAAATTAGGTTAGCGTAAAACCGTCTGTCATCAAGCGATCAATGAGTGGGAAGCATATATACCTACCTAATACGTGTACTAAGCTATATGACGAGAACGACGGGTGCTACCAGAGACACGAAAACGAAACGAACTGTATTATTTATTAATTGCGTCCCAAAATGAAACTTTATGTTATTTTTAAAAGGTAGTTGTTCTACATGCACAGATTTTCTTAAAATTACTTGCCTTGTCTGGAAATCAAAACGAATCGTAAGTAAAAAATAAACACCTTTTGTTTTTAATGCCAATCGAGAGCATGCATCTAAATATATAATTCTTCTAAATTAATACAGTATCTCAAAAGAAATAAATAGAGTAAAATGAAGAGAATTGATGATTAATGTGCAAGAAAATAATATTTATTGCTATTCATACTTCTAAAAATAGCTACTTGTAACCAAAATTCTATGAATAAAAATAAAATAAAGCTTCTTTGTACTTTTTTGAGTACTTTCTCCAACAGTCTTGGGATTCCGGTATATCATAGAACACTCTTATACAAATAAACTTCGTCACACGATTAGCTCAACTTATCATCATCATCAGCCAAATGACGTCCAGTTGCTCCACAGAGGCCTCTCAGAAATTGCCACAAAGATCGATCACAGGTCTGAAACAGTTATGTCCGTAAACACCATTTTTTGCAATATCTACTCATCTATACTCCACACTATAGGATTACAGTAAATAAAAAATCATCCCTATCTATGCTTTATGCCAGAATTCTGAACTATCTATGTTTTCTGCATGCGGGTGTGATTAAATGCATTGTGGTGCTGTTATTTTAGTTGTGGCAATAAATATTTTCTTGTTCTTATTCTTATTCTAACTAACAGTCTTTACTAACATGTCTCTGGCAAAATTGATTTCCCCTACATTTCAATTTAACACTCAATTTAATACGATACGGAGCCGCTGGTCGGACTAATGACTACGAAAATTTGTGCGCTCATATGATGATTTCATTCCAAACAACATTTCATACAAAAAAAACGGTGAACGGTGATAAATACACTGTTACTTAATCACAATTTGAATTCACTTTCATAGGAATTACAACAATATTCCTAAAATTATGATTTGAGATTCCATAACTCAAAAACTTACCGTGTGGTGACGGCAGTAAGAATACATTTGTCACCACCCCAACTCCTGCGGGTGTCGTAAGAGTCGACTAAGGGATTGAAGAGTCACTGACCATTATTAGATAAAGATTGATGATGGGCAGCAGCGTCATCATAGTGGACACATTACTGTGATCGCCAATCCGCTTGCCCAGCATGGCGATTATGGGCATTTACCTCCTAATGCGTCTATACGCTTAGTTAATAGGAGAGGCCTACGTCCAGCAATGGACTATCATAGGCTGATGATGATGAACTCAATAAAAATACAGAATATTAAATTCACGTTTTTATTTGGACAGTTTGTTGGACCTTACGCCACAGTGCTGCAATCTCACCGCCCCATAGTGACAGAAAAAGTATCGACAATTGACTGTTTGGCCGAGTAATGAAGGTGGTGCTGTTTTATTGGTATTTTTGAAAAAGCCCCCGCATACTAGCGCCACTTTTGTTTTTGCAGTAACCAAACTGACGTGTATCTTGCCTTCAGCAGTGTTATTCACTAAGGAAACCGCCTTGCTGTCAGCGCTGTGTCAGCATCGAGCCTAAAAATGGTATTCACCAATGTACTTTAAACGGCACTAGTGATCGTCGACGAATGCAGCGTGAGCTGGAACTACACTGCGTGGAGAGTTTGACGTTTAATGTACGAACTTCGTATTCTCTAACGAAAAACAGCGACGAACTCGCCCACAACCTCGCTCACAGCCTCGATTCCTAATGTCAAATCAAACAGCTAGGATTTTAGACAAGGCTGTCTCGCCGTCGAGCTCGTTGACGAACGCAGCGTCGAATGTGTGAATAAGAGAATAGCATAGCTGGTAGACTTTCTCTATAGCTTGTCCATTCATCCAATAATGGTGGCTCCGTTCTTGATCCCAATCTATCTCAGTGAGCCACAATCTTAAAATGAACATTTTTGCCTTAACTATGCTTGGTGCTATCCACCCTTGTGGATCGTACAGCTTCGAAATATCTGATACGACTTTTCTCTTAGTTACAGCTATGCTATTCTCTTATTCACACATTCGAGACGCTGCGTTCGTCAACGAGCAACAGCTAGGATTTTAGACAGCCTTGTCTAAAATCCTAGCTGTTTTATTTGACATTAGGAATCAAGGCTGTGAGCGAGGTTGTGGGCGAGTTCGTCGCTGATTTTCGTTAGAGAATACGAAGTTCGTACATTAAACGTCAAACTCTCGACGCAGTGTGGTTCCAGCTCACGCCGCATTCGTCGCCGAGCACTAGTGTCGTTCAAAGTACATTAGTGAATACCATTTTTAGGCTCGACGTTGCCGCAGCGCTGACACAGCGCTGCCAGCAAGACGGTTTCCCTAGTGAATAACACTGCAGGTCCTGACATCGGCGGTAGCTGCACAGCGTACAGAAACTCATCAGAACCACGGTTCCAGGTAAGTCCTAATATTTTGTTTATAGTATCTAGTTTGACTGCTATTTGTTTATCTTCCTTATCCATCCTTTCGCCGTTTCGATAATGCATGCAGTAGGTTACATTGTCAGCGGACCTAATTCGTCACAAAAGCTCTAATAAATTAAATAAATATCTTTAGACATCTTATACAAATCGACCTAGTCTCACGGTAAGCTCAATTAAGGCTTGTGATACGTGTAGTGAGTGATTAATTCGAATTTATTGTGAAAACACAAATTGATTTATGTTTTTTTTTTATTTTTTCCCAGTAGTCACACTGCTTAATAATAAATTATAAATATGGAGTGTGATATATCAAGGAAAAAACGACCATGATCACCAACGGCTGGAAGACCGAGTGGCCGAGCGGTGCAGGCATCAGCCGCGAAAGTGGGTTCGAATCCCACCTCGGACCTTGGTGATAATGGTGATCTTGGTCGTTTTTTCTTTGGTATATGACTTTTAATATTTATAATTGATTAATTAGAGTTCAATAGTATGGAAAAGTCAATTTTTTCCATGTACATTTTCGATGTTGGTCCCATACTAAAAGTTTATCGTAATGGTTGGTAGACTCGGTTGGTAGCGAGAAAGATCGTCGTTCCATTCCACCCTGTATACAAATACAATTGGGTCATTGTCAGATTTAGGTTATCGTCTTTTCGGTGGACATACCTAAAGTTAAGGAAATTCTGTACTAATTTTGGGATAAAATAATTCTCAGTACGACTAGGTTCCCCGGTCTATGGCCCTTTGCATTAAAATCGTAACATAGATTTTAAAAAGCTGTTAGCTTACCACCGAGTGAACAACGTTTGTTTTTCCAGCTGACAATAACCCAAATATTTTAAACGATATTTGCACTTTTGCAGGTAATTAACATAATTGAAAATAAAATAGGCCGAACGTCATGAGTTTAAAACAAATTTTAATAGCGCGATGCAATATTCACGCTTAAATGACAGCGCCATCTAGCATGCCTTTCAAACACTAAATGCAACCGTCATTATTAATACCAACAGGCCTGAACTTGTGCCATTATGTGACGTCACATTTACTGGAAGTTATTACATTCTTGACAAAAGCCAGACGCCCGCAATAATATGAAAGGAAAAATAAGGATAACTTAGAGAAAAAACAGACGCATAAATAACGCTTAAATTGTTTACTGCGCTATTCTAAAATTAAATACGTGTTAGCGTTTAGATATCCTAATGAAAAAAAATCATTATAAAACCGGAATAAGAAAGGGATTCGAAAGTATTGTTGACACAACAAACGACACAACATTTATCAAGAAAAAAGATGTCTAGTCTGGTAGAGTTCTCTCTATCTGGCATTTTTATTTTGTCCAAAACGCTTAGGACATAACAGACTTGGCATAATCTATTTTGACATAATCTTAATGAGGCAGAAACATCGCTTGGTAACAATATTTGGAATATTATTTTTCCCGAAACTATCTTGGCATATTATTACTTACGCCGAGTCTTATAAGACAGAAATTAGATTTGCATATTTTTATTTGGTATACAGCCACATGTTTGAAACTTACCTTGCATTTTTGGTCAGGCAGAATTTGTTGTGAGGGTGTAAATTTCTGCAGTGAGCGAGCTAAGCAAGCGAACAAAACTTTCCCAGCCAGATCTGAGTTGTCTGGGGTTTAGTTCAAAAGGCAGTTTTAAAACTAGCCCTTCTCAAATTGGCATACACTCGTGATAAAGCACAGTGCACTTTCGTTCTAAGTGGCCCGTAACTGTTGAGTACTTTTTCCTGTTCCTAGATCTAATTTATTTCTCTCATGTCTTAGGATATTTTATTAGACTTTAGAAAACCTTTTTCGTATCTCTTTTTGCGAAGTCTCTGATCAAATGGCTATCACTATGGCCTGGCCACGATTTTGGTCTAAGGACAGGCATCTTGCTTCAACTTGTGGATTAGACCTACGTGATTCTAACGGGCATTTGGAATTTTAAAGACAGCAATTAGCGTGACATTAAAAAGCTTAAGTGCAGTCCGGTATGTAACGAAAATTAAGTGAAATAAAATAAATCTTCGTGATTTAAATTTGGTTAGTGTTAATTTTTATATACTCAAATAGTTTAAAGTTTACAAAATTATTACCAAAATTTAGTTTTAATGGAAATTGTCGTCAAAAACCGGACTGCAATGAAGCTATTTTAATGTCACACTGATTAGGTGTCCATAAAAGTGAAAATGCCCTCACCGTTAGTGGTCCTATCTAGTCTCTTTAAAATAAAATCTCACTAATTATAACAATTACCAGTAACGATTCATATTGGTAAGTTCATGCAGTGTAACTATAATTACAAGTACAATAATCATAAAAATATCCTGAGGCACTAACACACACGCCATTCAAAAGTATGGTTATTATTGTGCTAATAAAACTATAGTCTAGAGCCTGTATGTTTACTACCTTTATTATGGCGTTTAGGCACAGTTCTCACTGTGAGCGAGTAAGCTAATGAGATATTGGCTATACACCGTGTTTTTATTGATTTCCGTTAAATAGGACAGGTTATTTGGGACATTAATAGAAGTTGCCTAGTATATCGGCTTATGTTTAATTCGTAAAAAAAAATTTTTTTTCGTTTTCATACATAATAATTGAAATAGCAAATGTGAGATAACCTTAAGAGTAAGATCTCAGGTGACTGACGGCACATGTCAAAATAAGTTTCATTAGGATGTAAAAAAGGTTGCAATACACTTGTTCAGTCATTAAACTTATTTTTTTAATAACTCAATAACAGTAAGAGTTAAGGTACTAGTTTCTTAGACAAATTGATTATTTTTGACCTAAATAAGCTTCCCTTTAATATAACGGAAATCAACCTAGTCCCACGATTGCTAGTAATGCGTATTATTACCCATTTTTGTAAAACCATGGTAACATACTCTATCTCAGTAACATCAAAGAATGTTTCGAAGACAAAACCTTAACATAATCAGAAACACATCACGCATTTTACCAATTTCTCTCTCAAACCTCGAATCCAATTTCAACCGCCAAATTACGTATCTGTGTCACGATAATTATGTTTATCTCTCACACACATGGTGTTTTTGGTAATAAAGACAAAGATAAAATAAAAAACAAAATGGCCGTTTTGTGTTCGCCGTTATGAGTTTCGGTTTAGAGCATGCATGACCACGGCTACGGGGAATCTTTTCGATATTTTGCGTCTCTATCACACTTAGTTATAAATCTGTAAGCGAAATAGAGAGACAAAACTTCGATCGTGTTTACGAGACTACAGCTATGGTGAACCTTTCGATATTTTGCGTTTCTATCACACTTAGTTATAAATCTGTAAGCAAAATAGAGAGATAAAACTTCGATCGTGTTTACGAGACTACGGCTATGGCAAACTTTTCGATATTTTACGTCCCTGTCACACTTAGTTATAAATCTGTAAGCGAAATAGAGAGACAAAACGTCGATCGTGTTTACGAGACAACGGCTATGGCGAGCCTTTCGATATTTTACGTCCCTATCCTTCTTAGTTATAAATATGTAAGCAAAAAAGGGAGGCAAAACGTCTATCGTATTAACAACACGACGGCTACGTTGACCTTCGATATTTTACGTCCCTGTCACACTTAGTTACGAATCTGTAAGCGAGATAGAGAGGTAATTGTCGAATGTGTTTCAGAGTTTCTGTTCAGGCAATTTTGAATAAACAGTGATTGGTAATTCTTAACGTAAAGGGAAAATTTAAGGGCATATATAATGAGGTTCTTTGAGAGGATTTGAAGCGATGTTGATGCTGTATTTACTCTGGCATTGATATATACTTTGAAGTAACATTTCGTTTTTGTTAGATCTGTGATTGTTATTATATTGCTTTTAACTGAGAAAATGGAATAAGCATACGATTTTACAGTGAAACCCTTTTCATATGATTGTTTAGGGACCAACAAAAATACGACTTAAGCGCCAAAGCGTATCATGTAGGAAGAAGAAATTGCATTTAATATTCATAAAATTTGTTCTTCCGAGGTACGAGTATAAAGGTTTATTTTTTATCAAATACAAAAAAAATACTATTTCTAAGTAACTTGTGGGGCATTCAGTTGTTAGTTGTTCATAGAGTTAGAAAAACTTATTACTGTTCACGACGCATGTTTCACCCGGTTTAGCATTCCGTTAAAGCACGACACAAACAGACCGACTTGTTTCTTCAATGCAACCGGCCGCAACCGCAAATGGAAGATCAAAGGAGACTGCGGTAGACAAACGTAGGAAACCTGAAGCGGGTACTAAATAGCTAATTTGTATTGCGGGATTTGTAACAAAGAAAATCACATCACTTTATCAGCCTATCTCAGTCCACTGCTGGACGTAGGCCTGACTTTGACTCATGATAATAGATGTACGGCCCATTCATCCTCAATTGTCTTATCTAGTAAACAACTTTCTTACCCAAAAGTACACTGCTGTAATTTACTTGATTACATATTAAGCAATTTACTAATCACTACGGACGGACTGCACAAATACGGACTCAGGTATTTTGGTATAGGCAAATATGGCAGTTTACAACAGAAAACGTGTACTTTTAGGTTAGAAAGTTGTTTATTAGATAAGGCAACTAAGATCCCGTGATTTACAAATGTAAGCGTGGTGAAACATCCATTTTAAAGCCATTGGATGTTATGAGTGTTGTGTGTAGGCCTAGTGACAACCCTAGCCTAGAAGTGAATAATCAAGATCAAGTGCGGGTAGTTCGAAAAACCCGCGCAGCTCGAAGGTGTTGATACATTCTCTCGCCAGTCTGCCTGCGACCACGGGTGTAACGTCATGCCCGAAACGTCAGGATATAATTAAACGTAAGTTTACGCGATTAAGACCCTTTTGTCTTTAAAATATGAGTGATAATCGTGAAAGTTTAATTAAATATAAGGCAACTAAGGTTGAATGGACTATATACAGAATAGAAAAAAACACGAAAATATCATAAACGAAATACTTTATACGAAATACGAAATAATTAAATAAATAAATATCTTGGGACATCTCACACAAAGTGACCTAGTCCTATGGTAAGCTCAATTGTAAGGCTTGTCATGTGGGCACCAAGCAACGATACTTGTAAATACTTAAATACATAGACAGCCATGACCAAGGAACAACATATTTTTTATAAATAAATACACAAAAAAAGCCCTCGCTGGGATTCGGAACCTCCAGCTTCGTAGGCAAGGTCACTACCAACTGGGTCAAACGCAAACCCATGTTCGGAGTCTTTCCGGTGGACAATTTAAAAGTTAAGGCCTATAAAGCTTGATTTTCTTATGAAAGCCTTAGGCACTGGTCTCACCGCAAGCTACTAAGCTATAAACTATCGGCTATTAACACGAACAAAAGATACGCACTCCCGTGTAAATAAAAGAGACACGGCGTATCAGCTATCACCGCCGGGCGAGTATCGCAGTGTCTCTTTTATTTACACGGGAGTGCGTATCTTTTGTTCGTGTTTATAGCCGATAGTTCATAGCTGAGTAGCTCGCGATGAGACCGGTGCCTTATCTTCATTAAAGGTGCATTCAGACCAAACAAGCATTCGATATTCTAACCCCCGACTCTACGAAATTCGATCGTTACACAAAACGTGATTCGTTTATTTCGTAGAGTGGGGGATAGACCAGCGAATGCTCGTTTGGTCTGAATGCACCTTAAGACGTACTCCTTTTTCATTGTGTTGTATAATAAAAAATGTTACTACCCTGCGACCATGGACGTCTAGTCGTCTAACGCCAGCTCAAAAATGCCCCCAAAACCAATTGTTCAATTGTGCCAAGATGGGCAGGACACAGCGCTTTTCTTAACACCGCGCATATTTCGGCGCAACATCTTTGACGAATGTTTATAGAATAAAGCTAATGAAAACTTTGACGGACCAATCACAACTATTTTTAAATGGTGGTTTAAGTTTTTATAGGTTGATATTGAAATTGATTACCGTGATGCATTAAAGAGAGGGTGACACTTGTCAACTAAAATTCATGACCGTTTTTGAAAGGCAATTTAGTATGGCGTGCGGCTTCCATGTTTTATTTGTTCGTAGTTACTACCCGTCCATAGGCTGTTAACTATCGACCACAGGAAAGAAAAAGTGCGTGTTCAGCTGAACTGTAGAGCCCCTCTTTCCTGTGGCCAATAGCAAGTAAAATTGGTAAGAGTGTAGTCGTGATTTTTAAACGGGTTTTATTTACTTCACCGCGTATCAACTGTCGTCGATGCTTCAAATCTTGTGATCGATTTTTCGACCACTTATACTGCACCGAAATCAATAAAATTTGGAAGTCCCACGTTTTTATTTCAATTTGGTAAAAGTTTTCGATTAGGTAACGCTTAATCCACTGACATAGAGACTAAACGTGGCTTTCAGCATCCGACTTGGGAAGACTACAGTGATAATAGTTTTACGTGATTAATCTACAGAAAGTAGCATCTACGGTTAGTTCCAACTAATTTTTATTTTCTAGTTTTTGGCGCAATAAAAACCGTTTAACTTAAAACTTTTTTACTTATTTTATTATCATACAATTCAATAGGAAAGGAGTGCCTTTAAAGGACAGAAAGGTTTAATAAGAAAATTAACTCTCATAGCCCTTCACTTTTAAAATGTCCACCGGAAAGACTCATAACATGATTTTGAGTTTGACCCAACTAGGTTGAAGAAACACATAATAAATTTATAAAGAATAGTACAAAGCAAGGAACATAAACATACTAATTGTAACTACATATATGTGAGTTACTTGCAACTGTGACCTATTTCCTAAGAGCGCTCGCAGCAAAGCAAATTAAATTTATATGTTTATAGTGCCTATTACGTTTGTGCCAGCATGTAAACACATACAACACAAGTACAGTTCAATTGGAACTCTAGGCCACTAGAACCAGCTATGCTATTCTCTTATTCACACATTCGACGCTGCGTTCGTCAACGAGCTCGACGTCGAGACAGCCTTGTCTAAAATCCTAGCTGTTTGATTTGACATTAGGAATCGAGGCTGTGAGCGAGGTTGTGGGCGAGTTCGTCGCTGTTTTTCGTTAGAGAATACGAAGTTCGTACATTAGACGTCAAACT
>JALPQI010012892.1:0-33152 GCA_025490895.1 Thaumatotibia leucotreta | reverse complement strand
TGTGGCTACATAATATACAAACGTATAATAAATCCTCATGTAAATCACTGCACGCTATGAGATATTTCAAACAATCGTAGGCAATTTAGTGTCAATTCGGATTAAATTTGTAGGTATAAACAAATGGTAAAACGATAAAGTACTGCCGGTGATTTAGAATCCGTGACGTTTGAATTTAGTGTTGCCTTGCCAAATAGGTTTTACGTTCAGTTCCACGAGACTATCATTTAGTACGCACATCTACACTCGGCGTCAAAAAAATCGCACCTTTTTAAATTCTCCTTTCGAGTGATCATAAACCCTATATTGTGTATGACAAAGTATGACTGTGGGGTCTCATTTTAAAGGTAATAAAACCCTCCATCAGAAAATTAAAATTTACGATCAACTTCAGTACGAAAAAAAAGAAAATTTGCCAGGAAAAAGGAAAATCGTTTATTTACACAAAAATTACAAAATTTTAAAGCATAACAATAACAAAAAATAAAGCTTAAAACTAAACTTAAAACCTAGTGTTGCCTCCTCTGGCCCTCCGAAGATCTGCCAAGCGGTCACTCATGGACCTGATGAGTGTGACGATGCTCTCTTGAGGGATGTTGTTCCACTCCTCGATGACGGCATCATGAAGCTCATCGAGAGTGACAGGAGCAGGATCACGCGACCGTACCCGCCTTTTCAGCTGATCCCAAAGGTGTTCGATGGGATTCAAGTCAGGACTCCTTGCTGGCCACTCCATAACGGTGATACCAGCAGCATGCAGGTAGTCCTTGACAATTTGCGCTGCATGGCTGCGGGCGTTGTCGTGCATGAACTGGAAGCCACGTCCAACAACATCAGCATAAGGGACCACATGTTGATCCAGGATCTCCGCTACGTAACGCTGAGCATTCAGGGATCCCTGGCCACGGCCACCACCAGTCCGGGAAACGCAGACAAGTTCGGTCTTCCCGTCGACAGAAATGCCGCCCCAGAACATGCAGGATCCACCTCCGTAGCCGACGGTTTCTACGGTGCAGGCTTCTGTGTACCGCTCCCCAGGTCTTCTGTATGCACTCCTGCGCCTATCGTTGGTGTAAAGGCACACCCTCGTCTCGTCAGAAAAGAGGACCTTGCTCCATTGGGCGAACGTCCAATTCTCGTGTGAAGCGCGAAATCCTCTTCTGGCAGTCCGGTGCTGTGCAGTCAGTTGGGGGCCCGTAGCGGCTCGGTGGGGCATCAAATTCCTCTCTCGTAGTCGTCTTCTAATCGTCGAGACGCTCACCGACGTTCTGCGAGCTGCTCGAAGCTGTTGCTGGTAACTCAACAGCGTTGGAAAAACGATTTCTCAAAGAGGTCGTCACGATGTACCGGTCGTCTTGACGGGAAGTACAGCGTCGTCTCCCGGAACCACGCCTCCTGATGTAGCCGCCAGTCTCCTCGAAACGCTGTAACACTCGTCGCACTCGAAAACGACTGATGTTCAGATGCCGAGCAACTTCTGCCTGTCGTAGTCCAGATTGGAGAAGTGCAATCACTTGAGCTGCTTCTTCCGGTGTGGTGTCCATTTTCCGAAGGTTTTTTCTTGCTGTAGCTGTTTAGGTGTGTCCTCAGTGACGCCTGGATACTGAATGACCCATAACTGACCATTACCCCCTCTTTTATACCCATCCTTGGGGCCGCAATTAGTGACCTGTTAAAAGCGTGCTACGGAACTTTTGATTTCAAACGCAAATTTTCCGGAGATCATTATTTTTACGATAACAAACAATACTCCATTTTAAAGGTAATTAATCGCGCTTTCAAATGATAGTAATATTGTTAGGGTGCAACAAATAATATATGAGCTATATTCGTTCAAAACAAAATTTCCGAGATGTGCGATTTTTTTGACGCCGAGTGTATTATAAAAACATTAAATGTAAGAAATCCATCCTGTAGTGTAGGTATAAATGCAACTAGTATGTATAGGTATATTTTCTATAATAAAAGGTCTTTCGTTTGGCTTTTACGTGGGGATATGGCCTATATGGCAACATTAGCAACGCTTGCGTTTGATATTGTTGAAAAATAAATAACATGCGAAATGCGTTAGGGCAGAGCGGCAACGTAGCATTTTCAGCCAACTGGCAACGTCGCCTTCCAACGCACACATCGAACGTACGATTGGTGTATGACACTGTCGTCGTTCACCCACATATTGACAAATCTTTACTAAAATAAAGTACTAATTTAAGCTATTATTCGACCCTTTATATTACAGAAACATAATTTGCCGCAAACAAATATAAAAATGATTGTCGATTTAAGTGATTTCATTGTAAAACTATGCTCCGTTTACCCATATTTGAATAAATACATTAGTATGAAAAACGAACCACCTTAAGTGTGTGATCAGTGTTTTAGTTTGGTGTTTGTTCTTTTGATTAGTAATTAAAGTCTCAGTTTTAATTAGTGGCTTATTTATACATTTTCTATAGAAAACCCACCCCACGAACGTAACAGTACCTACCTAACTGTGCTAGCATATTAGTATATTTAGGTATATTACCTACGTACCTACTGAGGGTTGCATTCCGCGTCCTCTTAGCAATTGTGAGCGTCTGGATTAGTCATACTTACGAATACAACGTGGACGTGGACGTCTGACGCGAGCTCAGTGGAGCTATACTCTACTATGCCACTGCAAAGTTTGATGTGGCATCGGGCCATGGTATTTGAAATGGAGTATACCACGTTCTATTAATACGGTTCAGTTTAGAACTTAATCTGAATCGCGAGGTGTCGATGATGTATACAATAACTGTCAAAAACTTACAGGCCGGAGGCCGAACATAAGCTGTATCTCATATTTAAGAGATAATGGAAGCCCCCTGAAATGCCTCCGAAAACCACAGTCTTTTGTTTGATTGTGCAGGATATAGCGGTTTTAATAAGTTAATAAACCCAGCGCATAATTAATATAATTATAATTAATGTCAGCTACATCTTTGACAAGTTCAAATATAGTATAGCCAATCAAAACTTTGATTGACCGCACAATTATTTTGAAATAGCAGGTACATTTTGTCCCTATAGGTTAGTACAGAAAGTAATATCTATTGAAGGACGGTGACAATTGCTTATAACAAATTTTCAGGACGTTCAGGGCCGTTTTTAAAGTCAATTTATATGGCGTGTGGACTTGTGCGCAGAGCTATATATAGGTACCTATAGGCACCTATATTGGGCACCTTAGGTACCTACACCGAAAGGGTGCTAGAGTTGTGCGAGAGAGACATTTATAAATGTGTCTTCCTGTACATAGTTAACTAAATATACAACAAATAATATATAAAATATATAACAATTCACAGCTGATAATAGAGACTATCTATCAGCTAGATATCTCAGTACATAATAAAGACTATCTATCAGTGTCAGAGGGGATGTATCAATTATTATCAAACCGGATCATAAAGGGATTCGAAACTACTGTTGACACAACAAATGACACTACATTTACCAAGAAAAGAGTTGTTTATAGATGCAGTGAGTGATTAATTAATCTATCGTCTGTAAGTCTCTACACTTAAACTATGAATATATGAATATGACTATGAATACATCCTAGATTGGCTTATACACTGTTGTGTCAACAGTACTTTCAAATTCCATTCTAATCGCGGTTTGATAAAGGTGCGTGCCTTCAGACCTAACGAGCATTCGCTATTCTATCCCCCACTCTACGAAATCAACGAATCACGTTTTGTGTAACGATCGAATTTCGTAGAGTAGGGGTTAAGAATAGCGAATGCTCGTAATAATCGTTTCGCATTGCCTCTATTCCATATTTACCTGCCTAACCTCTAGTAGGACTTAATAATTAGGTACCTATGCTAAGTAGGATGTGTGTCTCGTTGATAGGTACATTTCTTCCGACTTACTATTTTATTGTCGTGACACTCGTGACCTAACGTCACGTAACTGAATGAACAAGAAATGGATAGATGTGGCTGATAGACTACCACTTTGCGACTTTATTACCACGCAATAGAGTCGAAAAATAGTAAAGCATATTTTTTGTTCACTCATACGATTCTGTAGGTATAGGTAACTACCTAATTAGGTATACTTAGATAGCAAATACCTACACATACCTTATTTTTGCTCGCTACTCCGTGCAATAGGTTTTCATCAATTTCATTTTTAACTTTAGTGTAATCGTAATAGAGTAGTCTTTTTAACACGTTCACTGCGGTGGTTTTTCGACCACTTACAAAGTATGGTTAATTACGAGTTAAGGTAATTGCCGCAGCGAAGGTGTTAAAAGAATGAAATTAGTACTTGTATTAAAATATTTACAGAAATATAATCGAATTAAAATCGCAGTAATTTGACATTTACAAATATAATCACAGGAAGTTTCCACATATATTATATGGGTACATGGTATTTTATTTTCTTTTTTCGGTTTCTGTTGACAAGGACCGCTATAGTGAGCGTGATATCACATCATCAGAAGATCGCCCGAGCACCCCCCATTGGTGCCTGGGCATGGGCGGTGTGGCCTTCCTCGTCAATTTGCTGCTGAAACGAATAGAATGGCAGGACGGAGCGCGAAGGCTAAAGCAGGCGAATTCGTACGTAGTTTTCCCCTCCGCTTTTTCCGCTGCGACATTGCCAGCCAGTGGCGAAGTAGCGCAGCTCGCGTCGCGATTGGCTCGCAGTGCAACCAATGTCGGAGACGCGCGAGCGTGTGCCCTAAGCAAGAAAGGGACCGCAGGCGCGTCGTGTTCGTACGGAACGGACAGTCGGTCCCGGGCCCTTGCGTAGGACCGCGTGCCCACGCTGTCGCATGCTCACCATCTGTTTATCAACAAAACCTTTTATTCGCCAGTGCATGTGCATATCTCAAAGGATAATAAGGACGTGTCACGTAATCTTTGAGTTTCACGTGAGTAGTGGCTAATATTAATTATTATTTCGCTGGCGCGCTGCTAGATGGCGCTAGGTGTTGCGTTGAATAACCGAGACCGTGTCATTGAACCGGGTGTTACGCGGTTGTTGTGCATTGAACACCTTTATCTAAGTGCATTTGTTTTTGTTCTCTTACTCCCGAGGGGGGGCTTTATTGGCTTTTGACGAGAACCTTGGCAGTCAAGTGCCGCGTGATAATTAGTTATTATCTTGACAACTGACGGAATATTTAGGTAGGACTTTAGTTATGGCTGACGCGGTCAATACGATGTACATTTGTACGTATCTACCTATATCGAAACTATCCAAGTAGGTACCATAGTCATTTGTACGGATTTGGTTTGTATTTGTACCTATCCGCGTGATCAACTTTGAATCGGATTTTATTGACTAATAGGCATCTAATTCGCTAATTGCTAATTAGATCAAGATTTCAATTCTTATTAGATATACATCACTTCTTAAGTAATCACATACAATACAATAAATGGTTTAACTATACCTATAGGCCCATTTGTGTGCAAAATAATAGCAGTCAATAAGAAAACAGTAAAAAGGTAAAACCATAATATGTTACCTACTATAATAAATTAAATTCTAGGTACTAAAACACTAAACATAGATTGAACATTAATTGCAAACTTTATATAAATAATTAGGTAGGGAAGTAAAAAAAAATAGTCCCGAAAATCGGCTTTTATACCCTAGACAGGAATCGTTTTAAATAATCGCATAGGTACCCAATGTAAAATACCTACATACCTATTCATTTGCCCACAATTATTACGATTTAGTATCTTATCAGTTATATTCAACCAAAGTTTCACATCTACACCCATGGCATCCAGATCAATAATCTACCTGCTAAACCATACTGTGCCCAATATGCCCATAGGGCTACGGCACGAAAATTTGTCAGTATTTTACCTACGGTAACTTAACCAAAAAAAATATATGTATTCATGGTACAGTCACGTCTAATAAGATGTATACATTTCGGAACGTATGTCAAGGGCATAAGGATCAAAATCGTATACATATTATTAGAGCCGACCGTACTATTGGTGAGCATTTCTCATAAAGTTTGTATATTTGGAACAAGTCTTCAATATTAATAAAAAATGGTAGGCTGGTAGAGTCTTATCTTTATCTTATCTTACTGGTGGGGTCCTTACGGATACACTTCTACCCATTGGGATCTTTTGTGTAATTGCCCCCTGTTTCGCCTACCCCAGGGATTGTTCTATCAACTCAATATGTTTGAGGATGGCTAGCGGTAGCGTTTTGACCTCCTTCAGTTCCAGATAGCCGGTTCCGAAGTCTTTCATCCTTTGTCTGGCGAGGGCACGGCATTCGCACATCAAGTGTTTCGTTGTCTCCTCTTCTTCGCCACACATTCTACAGTCTATGCTGTCAGAAAGATCCATTTTGGCCTAAAGATTTTTGACCCCAAAGTGTCCCGTAAACACCCCCGTTATGAGTTTGAGTTGTCTGTTGCTATATTTCCAAAGCTTTTTGCTCCAGCCCGAGTCTATTTCGTGCATAAAGAGCTTTGAATGCCTGAGCCCCGTCAGATTGTTACACTCTTCCTGGTGCTTCCATTCCATCTGACTCGCTCTAGGCTGGTAGAGTCAATGATGCTGAGCAAGATACCCCACATTTCCGAAAATGATTGTATGAAACGTTACTTTTTTGTTACCAAAAATGTATGGGAATCTGGTAACAAAAAAGAAAAAGTCCATACAAACTTCCTGGGATATTTTGGGAAATGTAATGTATTTTGCTCAGCATCATTGTCTCTGCCAGCCTACCAATTTTATAAATTTCGAAGACGTGACCCAAATGTACAAACTTATTGAGAATGCACTGGTATCAGATATTTTGGAGCGAGCCCTAGCTTGGCCCTGTCGAAACAAACCTGGACATTTGGCGTACCTAAACCTCATGTTTCCCCCGGACTTTACTTTGTATACTATAATACCGGTAAATACTTAAACTCAATGAGCTGTTTCCTCATTTTCATTTTATGACATAAAAGTGTCCGGGTTTTGGAAAACGAGGGCATTTTTTGAAGACGCCGCCGGATGTACTACAAACTAGGACAAATCCGGGTAAACCCGGACGGATTGCGGCATTGGCGGACGTACCCGTACCCACAAACATCTGAGAGGCAGGAAGTATCATACATATTTCTTCCTAATTAGAATAGCAAGGCAGTAGACACGAAACTAAATGAGCTCTTAAAATCATCAGACCAGTATTTTTGTTACCTGTATATTGGTACCTGTAGGTATATTATGAATCCCTGCATTAAGATTAATATGAAACCTTGCCCTTGTTATTACGAAAGCATGGGAAAAATTTAGGTGGGTTTGATAGTGCAATTCGGTTACTATTCCTCACAATTAAAATGATAGGGAACCATGGACACAAATCTATGCGTAGACCTGTACCTACACGGGTTAATTTAATTTAAACATCCGTTGTTCTATGTAATTATTATGAACAGGTATCATTTTAAACAATACTATCCTAACGGCAGGTACGAATTTGAGCGAAGCAAATTAGAAAGGGAGAAAAATAAATTGTTCCTTTAATATACATATATTAAAGGAACGGAAAGGAAATAATTATTTACCTTAGGTAATTATAATTAATTATCTACACCTCTTATTTATCTGACTCTTAATTCATGATGCTTAACGATAACGACGTACTCTACAATAATATACCTATGTCGCTTTCATTTGACCCATTTATACCTACCTATACTTTTTTATGGATAACTTTTTACCACATTTTGTAAAAACTCGTAGTTAACTTAAATAATTTTTATTTAGGTACACTAGGTACCTACCTACACTTACACAATCATCATCTAAATTGTTCAAGATTACGATGGTGTCCAGTGTCTTAGTAGATAGGTTTAAGAGTAACTTTGCAACACAAAAGAATGACTCTGTTTTCGTTAATGCTTTACATAGTTATATGTAGGTACAGTCGCCATCAAATGTATCGGTACGGCCAGGATGCTCACAAATGTCTGAGCACACGTCTATTGTATTTTTTGCACTACAGCACCCATCTAGTCTCCTTGAGACTAGAGCCTAAATAACAAACAAAAATTACGTGCAAGAACGAACACCTCTTGAATCTAAACGGGTTAATTACATGTACTAAGTACTAACATCAATAGGTACTTTTAACCGACACTCGATTCTCGATAGATCTTATCGCATTGCAGCAAGGTCTAAGAAATGCTACGAGTATTTGCCAGTAAAGGTGTCCGAACTCGCCGAGGTGACGACACAAAAACCTTCACGCGTTTCGTTAGGGCCGCGGGGACGCCTCTGTCCGGAACGGAATTCGGTCGATTAACCACGGGACTTGCTCTCAAATTCAGGGTGACACTCGAATACTTTACTTACTACTAATTTAGTTCTTCCTTCGTGTCCATTGCTTAAGAATTGGGCATTTCTCCGAGCGTTTCAACCGCCGTGACTTCGGTGGCGACATTATTACCCGATTTCCGTGATACCTTGGACTACCAAGGTCAAACTACGTCTAACAAGTATAGAAATTAAACTAAGAAGTGTAGGTTTTCTTGTTTAATAACAATTTACATAAATTATCTTGAGTATAATTACTACCAAAGCCCATTTTTTAACTCCCTCCAAAAACCAGAATCTGACAGTACTTTTTAAAAAGTTATCATGACCACAGACAAGAACCAGAGAGTTTAGGCTAAGTGCATACATTATCATATCAATATAAGGCCATAAACATAATATAAGTATGATGTTTCTTACACAAGATATCCAAAAATTCATACATCTCAAGGGATTCGTAAGATAAGGCTGCCACCGAAGTCAGGGCTGTTGTAACGTGCGGAGAAATGCCCAATTACTTCACGAATATACATATGAAATAAAACTAGGACTAGGACGCAACAGTAAGACCGACTATACACGGACCACTTCAAGCAGTCACTTTGTTTGTACCTATGGAAACTGCAGGCCGTCTACTTATTTTTTACCGGACGAACTGCTTGAAGCGGTTCGTGTATGGTGGGTCTACAGACACCAACATTCTTGTTATTATTATACAAGGTGCCCGTGAGGATAGGGAAAAATTTTAACAGCATGTTCCTGAGACTAAAAGAAGCAAAAAATGTTAAGTGAGTTTTGGTCAAATCTGCAAAAAAATAATTTTTTTTTGTTTTTTTTTTTGATGTTTTGAATGCCTCAATACACAAAAAAAGGATTTTATTTACGAAACTATCGCGAAAAATGCACTTTCAAAGTTTTTTTATTTTATTTCCTAGGTAATTAAAGATTTTGTTTGTTCATTTGATGTCTGTCAATTAAGTGTGACAGGACTAAGACAACATGGTAACAAAATCGTTTCCTAAAATGCGTTTATCATAGCGTAACGGGCTAAAACAGTTTTAGGAAAAAATATAATTTTCTCTTAAAAATAGACTCAATCCAGAAAACTTCATATGACATTTTTAACTTCAAAGGCCATAGTCGGATTTTCATAGTAAGTCAGCCTTTAAATCAACCAGACTCTAGTATTTTTTTGTGAGTACCTCTTATGGTGAAGAATATTTCTGCTGAGTATCAACGTCCTATCGGTGACAGTTTTTGACTTATGATTTTTTTTAGTTTTTTCTTTAATGTGTTGTATCTCAGGATGTATAAAAGCGAATTGCTTCAAATTTTGAAATAATGTTCTTTATTTAGATATGCATCGAATTTAAAAAAATGAATATCGATTGTCGTATAAAAAAAAGAAAAAAAAAGACCAAAAAATTTTTCATATTTTTTTTGTGTACCTATGAAGTAGTGACACCTCTATTTTCTTTTTCTAATTATAGACCATACATTGGCCTACTAGTTGCCTAAGTATCAAAATTTTCCAAGCGGTACTTCTTACCAAAAATCGGCAATATGTGTGGTCAAGTTCTGCATTCAATCGGTGTTTTTCAATGTAGTATACAAACTCTTCATTTATATTTGAGTTTTCTTATCAGGTTATCTTATTTAAGAGTAAATGCTAATGACAACTTAATGTCATCATGATGCAAGCTGTTTATTTCATTATTAATCGGCCGTTTACCATTTCAACTAGCGTATCTCGATAATATTTAACTGCAATATATTATTTTTAATGAATATCTCATAAATAATATCGAATTACGCTAGTTAAAATAATAAACGGCCGATTAATAATGAAATAAGCAGCTTGCATCATGATGACATTAAGTTGTCATTAGCATTTACTCTTAAATAAGATAACCTGATAAGAAAACTCAAATATAAATGAAGAGTTTGTATACTACATTGAAAAACACCGATTGAATGCAGAACTTGACCACACATATTGCCGATTTTTGGTAAGAAGTACCGCTTGGAAAATTTTGATACTTAGGCAACTAGTAGGCCAATGTATGGTCTATAATTAGAAAAAGAAAATAGAGGTGTCACTACTTCATAGGTACACAAAAAAAAAATATGAAAAATTTTTTGGTCTTTTTTTTTCTTTTTTTTATACGACAATCGATATTCATTTTTTTTAAATTCGATGCATATCTAAATAAAGAACATTATTTCAAAATTTGAAGCAATTCGCTTTTATACATCCTGAGATACAACACATTAAAGAAAAAACTAAAAAAAATCATAAGTCAAAAACTGTCACCGATAGGACGTTGATACTCAGCAGAAATATTCTTCACCATAAGAGGTACTCACAAAAAAATACTAGAGTCTGGTTGATTTAAAGGCTGACTTACTATGAAAATCCGACTATGGCCTTTGGTCAGAAATCCGCTGTTGATTTTTTCCCCCTTCCTCATGGGCACCGTGTACCTATAGCTTAGGTACAGTCTAATTGGATTCCTATTTCCTATTCATTATTTAAATTCTGTAAAATCTTGGTTTACAGGTGTGACCGAAGAGACATTAGTAGGTTTAAAAAGGGTCCAACTTCCTAGAAGTGGTCAAGCCATTATTTAAAAAGTGTGAGTCCGACTCACGCATAACGGGTTCCCGTAGTAGCAAATATAAAAATTAGAGTTAAATCAACCTTTCTCAAAAATTACAAAAAATAATTTGATCAAACCAAAAATAGTTGAAAGAAGATATTAATATAAGATAAGAGATTGATAAGAAAATATTAATATTAATATTTTCTTTCAGCGATTTTTAGAGATAATGCATATGCATTACCTACCTCTCTAAAAATTATCTCTACCTGTAACTACCTTCTTTTTTTATACCCAGTAGTTTAAAAGAACTGGTATGTCTTTTAGACGAATTTGAAAAAAATATTTTTTTTCGTTTTCTTACATAATTATATGAAATGGTAAGTGTGATGTAATGTAACCTTAAGAATAATATCTCAGGTGACTGACGGCACATGTCAAAATAAGTTTCAATAGGATGTAATAAAATAAAGGTTGCAATACACTTGTTCAGTCATTAAACTTATTTTTCTCCAATATGTTCGGAAATGTTCGCATTAATGTAGCAAAAACGAAACGCGAAGTACCTTCTTATGTACCAGCTCAAATTAAAAAAAAAGATTTTCATTATTGTACAGTTTTTGCGGCCGCGAAATTGTACTAAAATCATGAATGTAGGATTAATATGGATTTGACAACGTTATAATAATAGCAAGAACGAAAGGGATGGTCTTATGAAACTTTTTACTAGTGGAAGTGAAAAGGAACGATAATCGTCCGTCCTTATCACTGTGCCACTATTTTTTGTGTGTGTGTGCATTAGATGCTTAATGTAAGTGCCAGACAAATGCGTTGAATAGGTCACTAAGTGCCTGTGTGGCACTTTCTTCTTAGTAGTAAGTGACTATGTCTATCCCTCTTAGTGGCACACTATGTGCGGCCCCTCGACTAAAATCCATTAATGTATTGTTTTTTACTTCTTAAAAACTACTTTTGGACTTTGAAAAAAATGCATACAGCCAAATTCTAAAGCCACGACCAAACGCCTGGTCTGGATAGAGCGAGAGACGGCGATCAAATCTATGGCCGTCTCGTTCTATCATGAGTTACAAACGCCTCGGTGTGTCAGGTCGTGTAGGTACGGTTTAATGAAACCATAGATATCGTTACTATTTTTTATGAACGACCATGCATTAAAAAAAAGTTTAGGCGGGAATCATAAGAGATTTTTTCTTTTCAATTGTTATTCAATTTGCAAGAAAATATTTTGTTTTATTTCCTTGCATGTTTGGAGAAAAGTCCTATATGTGCCTCGGACGGAAATAGAATTTCGTGGATTCGTATGTAATTGTCGGCCTCAGCTTCGCTTCGTCCGACAAAAAATACTCATCCACGAAATTCGCTTTCCCGGCCTCTGCAATAATGTACTATTTTTAATAACTCAATAACAGTAAGAGTTAAGATACTAGTTTCTTAGACAAATTGATTATTTTTTTACCTAAATAAGCTTCCCTTTAATTTAACGGAAATCAATAAAAACACGGTGTATATCGCGATTCCCATTCAAAAAACATATTTATATTCATTATATTAAACCAAATAATACATTTTGGACTATTTTACTTCATTATTAAAGTAATGCTTTGATCAAAAGTTAAAAGTCTTAGGTTAAGACATTTTCTTAAAAGTGACAACCCTAGTATTTGCAAATTGAGTAAGTGAGCCTTGTATGAAAAAGAGCAAAAACGGGTAGGCAACATTGCCCAACCAATTTACTCAAAATCGTACATACTTATTGTTGAATTATCAACAGGGAATGGTATAATTGCCCAAAAACCTGGTGTGATCCTAGTATTATTGTCATACGAGCTATTTTTAAGCACTAAATTGACATGGGCAATGTTGGCTGAAACTCGTGATTACTTTGCCCGCCCTCTAAAACGCCAAAAACGTGATCTAAATGACGATTTAAAAATGTGTTCTTCATGTGAGCCGATGGGTATGATCACAATGCACATGCTGAGTAGAAAAAACTTATAAGGTTTAATTTTTTTTTCCGAAAAAAGCTGGCAATGTTGGCTAGTTACACGGTACCCCCCACCCCCACAATTGGTGAAGTGGGGTTGATTTTTTTATTTGCTATAATCCTATAGTGTGGGGTATCATTGAATAGCTCTCTTAAAAAGGGTCTTATAAGATTTAGAGTTTTTTTTTCTAAAGTCATTCGTATAGGAGATAATCGCTCCAGAAGAAAAAAATTGTGTCATCCCCACTAACTTTTGATCCGTTAGTCCAAAAATATGAAAAAAATCATGAATAGTGAGCCTATAGAATACTTTAAAATAAAACTATTTCGAACATAATCGGCCCAGCCGTTTTTAAATAGCTATGGGACCTTACACTGAGCATAGCCCGACATGCTCTTGGCCGGTTTTTTTTCAGTGTCCTATCAGTACACGTTATTACTCTTTGTTACATTTCAAAATTAAATGTTTTTTTACTGGTATTTTTTTTTATCCATTCCTAAGCCTTACTACAAAAACTTCACCAAACTGCAAACCAGTTAATTGGCGAAAGAAAACACCCTTTCTTAAACTTACACCTAATTTACCTGGTGACATCTTTTACTGTTAAATTAAATACCAAGATATTTTGTCACATACCAAATGAAGTTAACTTCCGGTCCGTTGCAGTCCAAGGAAGATTGAAATTCCATTTACATATCAAGTCCAGTCATCCAACCAACGACGTGGTACTTTCGGGTCCAATTTGTCTAAGTAATGTCAACATTTCATTGCAGGTTTGAGAAAAAGTTTGATATGATTTGAAAATATAAAAGGGCAAAACTATAGAATCCAGCGAACGTCACATGATATTTTAGCACAAATGATAAATTGTCTAAATTAATAATTTAATTGCCCGCCTTTTTAGGAAATTCTAAAATGTCTCAAAAAAAATTAAACCGTATAAGTTTTTTCTGCTCAGCAGATCCTACGCATCAGCTCACACGAAGAAAAAATAATTAGATCGTTATTTAGACCACTTTTTGGCTTTTTAGCCCTTTAACGGGCAAGACTCGAAAAAATCGTGGGTCAAGCCTCAACGCCATTATACATATAGTACAAGAAAAAAAACAAAAAGATAGTGCTATAGGGTGGTTGCTTTTGAGACCGTTGCCCTATAAAGGGTTAAAGGGCGGGCAAAGTAATCTCGAGTTGCGGCCAACATTGCCCAGTTGCCCACCTCAATTTTGTGCTTAAAAACAGCTCACAAGATAATGATACCGATTTGATGATGGTAATGATTTTTGCTCTTTTCCATACAAAGCTCACTTAGTTTGCAAATGCTAGGGTTGTCAGTGTCACTTTTAAGTAAGTAAATAAATATCTTAAGACGTTTAACTTTTGTTCAAGGCATTAGTATAATAATGAAGTAAAACAGTTCAAATAAATACGTTGTTTGAATGGGAATCGTGGTACATGTTGATATATCAGCCCACTAACAAAGCAGCGGATAGATAAACTGACAAATAGAGAGGATAGTTACTGATGCGAACATTTTGTACACGTAAAATTTAATAACGGAGTAATAAAAAAGTTAATTACTTAAAAAACATTACCCTCCGCTATTTTCACGAAGTGGTATATTACCCTAGGCTTTTTCTGATTATAGCCAATGTTTACAATGTCCGTTTGCTAGCAAGGACCTGGATGAAGTTAGACAATAGATAAAAAGCAAAGATATACCTACCCAGTGTTGGCTCTCATAATAACCTATTTTATACTAAAAATAGTGGGGCCGCTGTAAGAATCTTATATTTTTCTGTATTAGCCAATTTATTTAAAATTCTAGTTCTGTGCAATGTTTCCCCTGAAGGCAAAGTTAATTTTTAATATATTGTGAAATAATAAAAAAATGGGATTTACTGTTAGGTAAGTACTTACTTACCTATATCTCAATCCTAGAGGCAGAAAAAATCTTCACAAAAAATGTCTCCTGTTCTAGAGTCTAACAATAGCAATAAAGCAGGTAAAAAAAGAAAGGGGCTTCTCGAGAAACCCCAAATCTAGCTGCCCACAAACTTTGTTGCACGACATGGCAACGTTGCTCCCTCGGGAGGAGGGGAGAACAGCGGCAACGTTGCCGAGGCACGTTTTGGTAAAATGTATTCTATTGACATACCAGCCTGGGCCAGCCAGTCCGTGGTATTCCCATGCCACGAAACGCGCGACTGTATATGAGGCATGACTCCCATATAGATCTTCAACAGCTAGGAGTAGCTGCCTAATTGGATATCAGCATAATATGGTATACCCGCTACCATGTGATCCCGTACTTTGTACGCGATGGGAATACAGTCGTAGGCTTTTTTGGGCGCTATCTATCACTATCACCCAATAGAAGGTATTGATATCATTTCTAAGTAAGATCCATAAATGCCTTTCGGCCACATTCGAATATTCGAAACCGAATTAACTATTCGTCTTGTTTGGAAACCAGGTTTCCTAAACAGTAATCAAAGTCTGCAATCCATATTCAAAATTCAAAACTTACCTATTTATTGCCAAAAAAAGCTATAATATTATACATATACTATTCTAGCATTGTTTAAATGGTTTAGGATAAGTGAGTAGTGGTATCTATGAATAATAATTGATCAAGTACCACATGCATTTACAGTATTAAATTTGATGATGAGATAATAATGAAATTATGATAAAATTTTGCAAATTCTATCAACAACCATTTTCCATGAAGATTTGTCATTCTGTTCCGTACAACACTAGCAAAAATCTGTGGGAAAATGAGCGCGCATTGCATTGTAGGTACTGTCAAAGAAGTCCGCCTAATTCTGGATATTCATTCATTACTGGCCAATCACGTTCGAAATCAGTGATTGTAACCGGTTTTTAGAAAAACTTCGACCTAGACAAATATTTTAAAATGTTTTATACTCTTAAGGTGCATGCATCCCAAAAGAGCATTCGCTGTTCTATCCCCCACTCTACGAAATCAACGAATCACGTTTCGTGTAACGATCGAATTTCGTACAGTAGGGGGATAGAACAGCGAATGCTCTTTTGGTCTGCAATGCATGCACCTTTAGAAAGTAGACGTTGTGTCGTACAAGGAAGTCAGGGAGGCGGCTTTAGACAGAGTTAGATGGAGACAGCTACATTCATCAGTTACGCTGACAAGAGTTTGACTCTTAAATTAATGATGATGATGCACTTTATGTAGTATGCATGTAGTAGCTCCGGTAATCAGTTTTTCACCATGCAAGCATAAAGCCTTCGGTTAACAGGTTGTTCGGTTAACCGGTTAACTGCTTTGCACACCCTACTTTTAACCTGTGGGTCCCTAAAATATTAGAAAATCATGAATATTAATATATGAAGAATATAGAGGATTATAAATTCTTTTCACACCACCTATTCGAATGCGGGACTTTTCTTCCCGGCTAGCAGGGATCAAAGTGGCACTTTTCTGTTCAAGGACTTTCTATTGCCAGCCTAAAAAATTATAATGAAATATGAAAATAAAGTGGCAATCTTTGGGGGAGGCCTATGTTCAGCAGTGGACGTCTTTATGATGATATGATGATGATGATCGTCGGCTGATATGATGATGATGATGATGATGATGAAAATAAAGAGGACGTTCATAATTGGTACAAATTTCTTCATAATCGATTATTTGCATAAATATTAAATATGTGATATATACATATATTTTATTTTTCTTATAGGTGGTGTGAAAAGCAGTATGTGTCACACAGTATCAAAATTATTTCGTCTTGGGCGTTAACGCTTGAATCCTTCATTACGCTCAGGGTTCCACTTTAGAATCCCTCCCCACGGTCGGGATTCAATTGTGGAATCTGTCGCTCCATTCAGGATTCAATATACGCCCACGCCGGAAATATAACATTTTGATCCCTTGTGACACAATCTACTATTAGTAAATAGTATATAGCTACTATAGAGTAAATTAAAAATACGATGTTGTTAATTTAATTACCTAAAATATTGCGTACTACATAAAGCGTATAATAGTACATTTCGATAAACGCCAAAAAATTTTTTTTTCGACGAGGGTAAAAGTTGGAGCCCGTGTGAAAAGAAATTTACGCACGCTAAGCGTGCGCAAAGTTTACTTTTCCGCACTAGTTAGGAAAAACATTTTTCCTAATATAATAATGAATATAATATTTTTCCCTGATAGCCGTCGTCTTAATGTTAAAAAAAATCCGGTTCTTTTATTTTTATTTCGTATACTTAATTTATTAATAATCTTTTTTTAAGTGAGTGAGGTGACAGTTGTCCAGTTTTATGGATGAATAGAGCAATGTGCAATGAGCCAATAGAGCCATGAAAGAGATAGTATAAAGGTGCGTTTAAACCAAAAGAGCATTCGCTGTTCTAGCGCCCGTTCTACGAAATCAACCAATCACGTTTTGTGTACCGATCGAATTTCGTACAGTGGGAGGTTAGAACAGGGAATGCTCTTTTAGTTTGAACGCACCTAATGCGTTCGTCCGCAATCAGTACAATGAAATAGAGAAAAAAAATTGTCAATGTCACTCGTCCCTTCAATAATTTTATTTTTTTATTTAATTATACTTATTGCAGACGATAGCATTAGGTTCTGTTCATCCATAAAATTGCACAAATGTCATCTCACTCATATCTCACTCACTTAAAAAAAGATTGTTAACAAATTATATTAGACATATAAATAAAAGAGCTGCATTTTCTTGAACCTTAAGACGACGCACACTGGAACCCGCCCATATAGTCCGTGGGCTACTCGGTCTGAAATTAGAAAACGGTATAATTTGGGGGTACCAAGTGTCCTTTTTACAGTAGTTAGACATATTCATAAGGATGTTAAAAAAGTATGATAGACATCTCAAAGTGGTAGCTAATAGGCATACGGGCTATTTCAAGATTTCCGTTGTATGACAGGTATGGTTAAAATTAGGAGGTACAAATTTTCCTTTTCACGGCTGTTAGGTAAGCTTATAAAAACGTCAAAAATGCAAGATTGCCATTTATAAGTGCTACCTAACAAAAATGGGGGCCAATCAAAGATGGTGGATCTCAAGTTTTACAAAATCAAGTATATCTCGAGAACTATTAAATATATCTAATTACTCTCTTGAACGAAATTAAAGGCATATATGTAAGCTTCATATTTTGCATATACATTATATTGCTAAAACCAACCAATAATTAATTATGACCAAATTTATGAAAATTTCGTGATTTTGATTTTTTTTGTGTCGTGTTTTTACATAGTAGTCATGACGCTAGAAACATAAAATATTTTTTTAAAGATAGTGTATTTAATAAGCTTTAATTTGATGTATATAGCTTGTTGGCGGTATTAAAAAAAAGACCCATAAAAAATATTTAAATGAATTGTAGTCATAATCCACCGTAAACTTATATTGATTTAAGAGGCGATGGAAGTGCCACTCGTAAATAATAGTGCTTATTTCAAATAATCAAGATTGAAAAATATAAAAAAAAAATTGAACGCCTCTTAAATCACTAAATAAGTATACGGTGGATTATGACTACAATTCATTTAAATATTTTTTATGGGTCTTTTTTTTAATACCGCCAACAAGTTATATACATCAAATTAAAGCTTATTAAATACACTATCTTTAAAAAAATATTTAATTTTTCTAGCGTCATGACTACTATGTAAAAACACGACACAAAAAAAATCGAAATCACGAAATTTTCATAAATTTGGTCATAATTAATTATTGGTTGGTTTTAGCAATATAGTGTATATGCAAAATATGAAGCTTACAGATATGCCTTTAATTTTGTTCAAGAGAGTAATTAGATATATTTAATAGTTCTCGAGATATATTTGATTTTGTAAAACTTGAGATCCACCATCTTTGATTGGCCCCCATTTTTGTTAGGTAGCACTTATAAATGGCAATCTTGCATTTTTGACGTTTTTATAAGCTTACCTAACAGCCGTGAAAAGGAAAATTTGTACCTCCTAATTTTAACCATACCTGTCATACAACGGAAATCTTGAAACAGCCCGTATGCCTATTAGCTACCACTTTGAGATGTCTATCATACTTTTTTAACATCCTTATGAATATGTCTAACTACTGTAAAAAGGACACTTGGTACCCCCAAATTATACCGTTTTCTAATTTCAGGCCGACTAGCCCACGGACTAATACATTGCTGTGCTCAAAACTCAACTTAGAAATTGTGGGTATTTTGTGCTGAAATTGAAATATAGTATGACCAGGGAAGTATTCTACCTCATTGCAGCAAAATACCCTCATTATCAGTTGTCATTACGTAGTTGCATTATGTCAAAGGTCTATGATTTCATGTGTCACGTTCAGTGGTAATTAGCATCGATTATTAAATAGACTTGTTTCAAGTTATAGCAGTAATAATTAACACAAAATCCGCAATGTCTCGTCTTGAGCAAGGTATGTTGATTACGTTTTACGTATTTTATATTCTAAGAACACTTTTGTGTTTGTGATATTTGGATAATAGTAACTTATATTGTAATTTAATAAAAATGAGCATAATTCCGATAATGGACAAAATCTTTTGATACTTTTTAGGCACGATAGCTAAAAAAGTGGTCTTTATTTTTATTCTTCATTCGAAAGCAAAAGATGTTGTCCATTTTTCGAAAACGGACGAAATTTTTTGCTCTGACTATTTGATCAGGCGTTTTTTCTGTAGCGAAAAGTTAACTTTTTTGTAGTATAACAATTATTTAGTGCGTAATATTTTACCCTACGGTTACTTCTATTCATTTTGACGGTTTCAGATGAGAAAAGCGATTCAATTTTACTTCAACGACGAGAATTGTGCAACACGATATTTAAAAGTAAATACAACACAATGAAAAACAAATTTGAAGACCTTTATAAATTACGTCGCTTTTACATAATTTTACAAACGATTTCCAGTGGCTACAAAATCGATACGTGTAAATTCAAGAACTACTGTCGAGAGACAGCAAAGTTATATGTAGACCTGTACCCGTGGTGTCGTATAACACCCACTGTTCATAAAATCCTTATTCATGGAGACGCAATAATATCTGAGCACCTGATTCCAATAGGCAATTTAAGTGAAGAGGCCCAGGAAGCGAGGAATAAGGATTTTAAAAACTATCGAGAGAGATTTAGTCGTAAAACTTCCAGAATCGACAACATGACGGATGTTTTTAATAGGCTCTTGGTTTCCTCTGATCCCTTCATCACCAGCATACGACCTCTGCCAATTATGAATACAAAAATATTTCACCCGGAAGCTGTCGATATGTTTATCAATGAATATGTACCTTCGTCATAGGATTTTTTTGTGTTTTATACATATATAATGTAAATAATAATTATTATAAGCACTACTTGACATTACGAATGCAGAATGGTAGTTTTTTTTGCTTAATTTTACTTTTTGTAGTTTTGAGCACAGCAATGTATGGGCGGGTTCCAGTGTGCGACGGCTATCAGGGAAAAATATAATATTCATACCTTAAAAAAACTTTACATTGCCAATTGTGAAGTATATAATGAATGATTTGATTTCATTTTTAAACCGGCTAAGAGGGGCAATTTGCCACATTTCAAAACGCGACCTAATTGTAACTTAACTTCAAAGAAACCGCCGCCGCCCTGTTGCATACGTAATACAATTGATATACGTACGGCGAAATGGCGGTATCGCATCACATTCGACAACCGGTGAAGTCAGCCGAAACTTCCGCTGGTAACGAAAACAAACAACATGGTTCCGCGAAACTTTCAAAGTCATCTGATAACCTCGGTCAATGTCCTCACTATGAAATTACACGAACAATGTGTAGTTTGGAGAGAACGGAGCAGGCAGAGCGGACGCCGTGTTATTCCTAATTCGGGGGAACCTATATCAGGTAGTTAACCAGTATGTAACAAGTGCTGTCTTGATGGTTTTCGGGGTTACGATTACGCTAGTTGCCTCGAGCGGCCGACTCGGCAGGCGGGAATTGCTCGGGCCCGGGGCAACCGGGGAGGCTCCGCAGCCAGCCACCCTACGATCGATTCCAGTCCCCTACTCTCGGCGGTCATAGCAGATACACAGATAATCGATGGTAGTGCTGCATTTCGACGAAGTGTTTATCAAACAGAATAATTACGCGACAGAGTTGCTATAAAAATGAAGAATGAAGAACATTATGCAAAAATGCGTATTAACCGACAATCACACCCTGCTATCCACATCAGCATAGTACAGCCAAGTGCAAAAATAAGTACCGAAAGAATCCGCTCATAAATATGTTACGACGTTCTTATGTTTCCATAGTTTGACTATCAATCAAGTACCTATCAATGAAGGGTCCACGGAAAACGGAAACAACATGTCCATTGTCCAGTGCCAAAAAAAATCAGTGCAAATTCACACACACCTTATTCTGTTAAAAGCAAGGTGGTTTTTCGTTCTGTAATTTGAATTGACTAGACATGTTCTTTCCGTGGACCCTTCATATATGAGTCTCTGTTAAGCGAGCATTTTCAAAAAGTTTGTACACTTGGATCACGTCCGCGATATTGACAAACATTGCTAGACTGGTAGAGTCAATGATGCAGAGCAAGATCCACCACATTTCCCAAAATATTTTTTGTATGAAACATTCCTTTTTTTTACCAAACAAGTAACAAAAAACGAAACTTCCATACAAAGGCTTTAGCAGCCTTACCGAACAAGAGGTGCCTTTCCCCACGGATGAGGTCAATATTTTAGGTGGTGTACTAGCAGGACCTAAGAATACTCCATGCTTAATATCAGCTCTAGATCTTCTTTTGTTTCAGAGTTATTCAAGATAATGTAAAATAAACAGGGTGTCGTTGAAAGTGGCATATTTAGTAAACTGTTCAAGTTAGATCAACCAAACAAAATTGTGTTTGATAACAATAAAATAAACTACAAAATGCATATTTTTAACCTGCATCTTGTCCTTATTTTTCATAATAAAAAAAGGTTTCTTGTTTTTTTTTTCCATATTTTTTTTTATTTCACGCGGAGGTACACCTACAAAAAAAATATGCATACATAGCCACTAATGTCCACTGTATACATAAATAAATATATTTCCGTAAATCATCGTGCGTCATGCCAAAAAAAAAATTTTTTCAGAAGCGACTACTTCTGAAAAAAATTTTTTTTACTGGCATACAAATAAAGTACCAGTGCAGTGTGAACATAAGTTAGTGTGTAGGTATACAATCTCTCGACACTTACCGCACAAAATATCATTGACGTAAATTGACGTAAACAAAAGAAGATCTAGAGCTGATATTAAGCATTGAGTATTCTTAGGTCCTGCTAGTACACCACCTAAAATATTGACCTCATCCGTGGGGAAAGGCACCTCTTGTTCGGTAAGGCTGCTAAACCCTTTATTGTGTAAATGTGATGGATCTTACGAAGCTTAAATTAACTGACCCTATCGTTTTTTTTTCTGAAATTGTCAATATAGAAGACATGACCCATATGTACAAACTTTTTGAGAAATGCTCAGGTATAATACTAAATAAAAAATTAATTATAGTCGTAATCAAAGAGAATAAAATCACTACGTTTTAGTCGTAATAGGTAATTTCACCAGAATTCAGGTCTTGATAGTCCAAGAGCTAGTGAACCCTGAGAGTAACGATCTCCCTGTAAGGTTAGAAATTTGTATACTAACGGTTTATGGAATTCTAAGAGCAATAGCCATGACCTGGCAGGCGTCAGCCCTGCACGTCATCAGCCCCTTTATTTTTTGAACTGTTAAGTAAATTGGGTTTCAAAACTTGTTTCTGTAAGTTTGAAAAAATAATAGGATAAAGTTAATTTATTGTACATCTTAAAAAAAAATTGACAGGCGATTACAATAAGCAGAAGTATATGACAGATCAATTAGAAAATGCACAGTTGATGAGGTAAAATAAACTTCATCCTGTATACTCGAAATTTTTACATGTCTTCAAATAAACGTCTCGGAGTAAGTATGTGCAATGCCAGGCGGTTTTGAACAGCATAAGACCTTGCCAGGCGAGGGGACAGTTGCACCTCTCAATCGCACGCCCTTAGCAACTACTCTACTACTACTAGCGACTCACTAGCGATTACTCGCCTGTATTTTTTTTAAGATGTACAATAAATAAACTTTATCTATTAAATTTTCAAACTTACAGAAACAAGTTAAGAAACCCAATTTACTTAACTGTCCCCTCGCCTGGCAAGGTCTTATGCTGTTCAAAACCGCCTGGCATTGTACATACTTACTCTGAGACGTTTATTTGAAGACATATAAAAATTTCGAGTATACAGAATGAAGTTTATTTTACCTCATCAACTGTGCATTTTCTAATTGATCTGTCATATACTTCTGCTTTTTGTAATCGCCTGTCAATTTATTTTTAAGATGTACAATAAATTAACTTTATCCTATTACATTTTCAAACTTACAGAAACAAGTTAAGAAACCCAATTTACTTAACTGTCCCTTCACCTGGCAAGGTCTTATACTGTTCAAAACCGCCTGGCATTGTACAGTCACCGTCAATAGTATCTTATACCATGAAGGCCGCAAAAATATCTGACAAAACCTTAGTTAGAACAACATAAGAGTGTGTCACATATTTTTGAAGCCTTCGAGGCGTAAGATGTTATTGACGGTGACTGTACATACTTACTCTAAGACGTTTATTTGAAGACATAAAAATTTCGAGTATACAGGTGAAGTTTATTTTACCTCATCAACTGTGCATTTTCTAATTGATCTGTCATATACTTCTGCTTATTGTAATCGCCTATTAAATTTTCAAACTTACAGAAACAAGTTTTGAAACCCAATTTACTTAACTGTCCGCTCGCCTGGCAAGGTCTTATGCTGTTCAAAACCGCCTGGCATTGCATATACTTACTCCGAGACGTTTATTTGAAGACATATAAAAATTTCGAGTATACAGGATGAAGTTTATTTTACCTCATCAACTGTGCATTTTCCAATTGACCTGTCATATACTTGTGCTTATTGTAATCGCCTGTCAATTTTTTTTTAAGATGTACAATAAATTAACTTCATCCTATAAATTTTTCAAACTTACAGAAACAAGTTTTGAAACCCAATTTACTTAACAGTTCAAAAAATAAAGTGGCTGATGACGTGCAGGGCTGACACCTGCCAGGTCATGGCTATTGCTCTTAGAATTCCATAAATCGTTAGTATACAAATTTCTAACCTTACAGGGAGACCGTTACTCTCAGGGTTCACTGGCTCTCCAGCTATGACTTGCGTGACTTGCGTCAAACTATTGAAGCAAAACCCTTGAACAAACTTTAGAAACGTTAGATTTGTTATCAGAATGAAATAACCGGCCAAGAGCATGTCGGGCCTTGGTCAGTATAGGGTTCCGTAGTTATCCGAAAACGGCTGGGCCGATTATGTTCGAAATAGTTTTATTTTAAAGTATTCTATAAGCCCATTAGCCTACTATTCATGATTTTTTTCATATTTTTGGGACCCAAGGATCAAAATTCAAAAGTTAGAGGGCGGCAAGGAGAGAGGCACAATTTATTTTTATTCTGGAGGGGTTATTTTCGAAACTATTGACTTTAGAAAAAACTTTAATTCAAAAACTTTATTCTTTTTGAGAGACCTATTCAATGGTACCCCACACTTTAGGATTACAGCCTTATTACAGCAAATAAAAAAAACATCCATTTTACCAGTTGGGGAGGTACCCAAAAAAAAAATTTATCTGTCCGTCTGTCTGCCCGCAGCGTAGCTCAGAATTAGTACTAGAAATCTGCAATTTGGTATACATATCAATCATGCCGACAAAAACAAGAATAATAGTACATTTCCTAACTAGTGCGGGAAAACTTTTTTTCTGCGAGGGTGAAAGTTGGAGCCCGAGTGAATCACCCGAGTTAAAAAAAAGGTCTTGCACGTGTAAGGGAAGATTTTTTTCATAACAAGTGCGTCAAAAAGAGAAATTACCGCGCGTGAAGCGTGCGCAAAGTTCGTTTTTGCGCACTAGTTAGGAAAAATATTTTTCGAATTCCTCCCCAACTGGTGAAGTTGGAATGTTTTTTTTATTTGCTGTAATCCTATAGTGTGGAGTATCATTGAATAGGCTTCTTAAAAATAATAAGGGAGGAAAGTTCTTTCCTAAAGACTATATTTCCGGAGATAACTGCTCCAGAATAAAAAAAAATTGTGTCCCCCACCTTCTAAGTTTTGATCCGTGGTGACTTCAAAATAAAACTATTTCGATAACGTAATCGGCCCAGTCGTTTTCGAAAACCTACTGACCATGGTCCGACATGCTCTTGGTCGTTTTTTTTTCAACAATGGAATATCAATAGGTATTCCTCACGTTATTTTATGCGCACATTTCGAAGAACCTAGGTAATTGCATTTTTTATTCGTGCAGGCAGTGTTTGCTTACAATGGACTGCCGCCGCATTATTAACGCAGATTTACTTTCTATCCTGCTCGCTCGCACCACAATAAGCGAGTAGGAGCGGGATGGATAGAACGTAAGTCGGCATTAATGACGTGGCGTCAGCTCATGATACCTAAGCACGGTTTGCCTAAAGTCGGATTCTTTATGCCGTAGATAACCTAAATCCTACCGACTGCGCCATGTAGGATCTTGAGGAATAGTACATTACTATAGAGGACGGGAAACGAAGGGTTACAGGCCAAGTAGATATGTATATCTGGCCGAAGGAACTGAGGCCAGATAGGGATACGCGGCCTGTAACCCTGTTTCTCGCCGAGATTTGTATAGTGCTTTTCTCAAACTTGCCATGAAATAAAACGAACTGATTTCGGCGAACCACACTATTCAATTTGTAAATAAACCAATAGCCTCGTCCTGCCCGTATACTAAATTAGAGCTTTTGAAATTGAAACCTAATGAGTTCGAAAATATAATCGCTTTTCTTTTGTTCTAAACCATCGAATATGTCCTTTATAAATCACATTGGGCAGGACGAGGATAGTACAGTATCGTAAAACATTAAAAAAAACATTCGCGCCTAACTTTTTTTTAAATCTGTTTGAGGTATCCTTTTACCCGGTGGTACAGACATATTAGTTCTTAGGTTATTTTTTTTTCTGTGGCTGAATGTCAAGACCTGTCCTGTCACAATTTGACGTTTCAAATCAAAAGACAGCTTGTTTGCAGTCTTAGGTGTGAAATAAATATGTACATGAAATCTCTTTACATATCATCTTAGCATATGACACCGGATACATAGTATTTTCGGGTTTCATTTAAAGTAAGTAACATCAACATTCCGTAGCAAGTTTGAGAAAAACAATTATTTTGGTCTTCGGGGTTATTATTTTATAGTATCTTCTTAGTTTCAACAATTTATTAATTTATAATGTGGAAGCGTGCTGTGTTCCCTGGCACGGGTGGATAGCAAGAGGCAGCTGTCACACTGACACTTGGCAAGCTTCATTGACAGTGACAGTGACTGTGACAGCTGCTTTTTACTAACTATGCTACAACCTACACCTACACCGGCTACACCTTTTATCTGGTTTATTAGTACTAAGTCCACTGCTGGACGTAGGCCTCTTCTATTAAGTACCTGTTAGGAGCACATAATCGTCACGCTGAGCTAGCGGGTTGGCGATCGAAGTAGTGTCGCCACTATGATGACGCTGCACTGGCTGCAGCCCATTATCAATATTCTAATACTTAAATGAATATTCATTGATACTTCAATCCCTTAGTCGGCTCTTACGACACCCACAGAAGGTTTTAGGTTGAGGACAAATGTATCCTTACTGCCGTCACCACGCGGCCGATTTAATGGATGGCGGATTGTACATATTAGTATTTTTATCAAACATGATTTCCCTGGCTTAGGTACTTACAGTCAAGTGCGAAAATAAGTAAGTATCGTATATATAAAGAGTCCGCTCATAAATATGTTACGACGTTCTTATTAAGGTTTGTTTAAACCAAAAGAGCATTCGCTGTTCTAGCGCCCGTTCTACGAAATCAACCAATCACGTTTTGTGTACCTACCGATCGACAGTGCTTGTTGCTAAGGCTACTCAATAAATAATTTTTGACTTTGACTTGACTGAGTAACAACCCTAAGATCTGAAATCGAATGGGAGATCAAAAATGTAAACAAATGGGATACCACCACAAAAAACTACTCGCGAGAGGTGGGTAATCAAAATCATTGAAATACTTACTTAAAAAATTCGTTTTTACTGTCACTGACTGTACGTATATTTTTTAATGTAAAACATAATATTTTTAATAATATCTTTGTCTAGTTTTAATAAAATGTAAGGTGTTTAATTTATATTACTGGCAATGACAAGAAGTTTTAAACATTTGGTTCGCAGCTATAACAATAACTAGTTTATTCGTAATTTAATACGGTAAGAATACTAAGAACCATTTAAGAGGGTTCGTATTTATGCCTATGTACTTAAATAAATCAAAACAAGATGGTGCTCCAAATGACTCTTTTATGAATTTAAAAAACTCGTCAAATTTTGCATTACTAAGGACATTAATACAGATTTTAATATTTTAATATTGATTAGATTGCAACTATAGACATTGACTGAAATTCGTTCTCTGACTATCCTAAAGATTAAAGTAACACGAGACGTTTTCAAACATTGATTATGTTGATTATTTACATCATTCTAGCAAATTTTCTAGGTATTATTTTTGTAATCAGGAACCGTGGACACTCAGCCGTATCTTTTTTATAGCCATGTTCAAAAATATGTTGAAAAATGTGATACTTTTGTGTCGAACATACTTTGACTTTCGCGTATCTACACCTACACATAAAACATTGTCTTAGGCTTAGTACATGTAAGGATAATTGTAAGTGTGGAAATAAATTCGTCACTCTGTAATTACATACTGCATAGTGGCTTGGGGGGGGTCGCCAAAAAATTCATTATCCTATTAGAAAGATCACAAAGAGGAATCCTGAAGATAATTCTCAAAGTACGTCGTCGGTTCCCTACTTTCGAAATTTATAAGAATATGGATGTTCTTAGTGTCCGCGGCAGTTTTATTCTTCAAGCTACATTAAAATTCCATAAACAAGCTATGACGTCTTACAATTTCCCCGAATTATCTCAAAAACGTAATGTTCGCTTCCCTGTCCCTCTCACAAAATCTACTTTTGCTCAAAGATTTAGTCCTCCATCCCTATGTATACAATCAAATTTGTTCAAAATTTCCTTTGCAAGAATACTCTCTTCTAGAAACAAAAAATAAAATGCGAACATGGCTCAAGTCTCTTCATTATGAGGACATAGAGTAGTTACTGAGAGTTGTACAGTGAATGTAACTTTTATTCAACATGTACACACTACACACGTATAGACACACACACATAGACACCTACACATACACATATGTATACACAAATTACTCAAATCTTCATTCATTCATATATATTGATAGGTTACTTTAAGTATCTTTTCCGAATTTTGGTTACCTGCAGTACAGGCTTTGCCTAGTGCAGGAACCAGGCTAACTATTGTTGTAAACCTATACCACGAATAAATGTCTTATGTCTTAAATAAAATAAAAAGCTAATCTCAAAACGCCACCTCAATTTACAAAGAAATTTAAAAAATACATTCGATATAAAACGTATTTTACCCCTGGAATGTCACTTTAACATCGACAATAATTATAATGTCATGTCATTGTCATAGTTTGTTTACATTTTTGATCTCGAATTCTATTTCAGAGCTTAGTACTTCAATGAATTTCGATCGCAGTTTACGATGTCTGGTAGATACCCTACTATCTAGGAACTATAGATATTATGTTTCGTAAGTGAATGCAGATGAGATGAGATACTTAAGAGTAGGTACATACCTACTTATACAGTGTGTGGCCTTTAACACTGGAGAAAAATGAAATGGGTGACACCTTAGACTATCCGCGTAGTCCTGTAAAGGTCCCGATATTTTAAAATTGTTAAGTTCGGCTCTAGAGTCTGTACCTATAGCGAGAAGACTACTTTGGTTTTTGACACTGTGTTATCTTTTTAATATCTTCTAATTATCGACAAACATTTTCTTTATCTGTACCCTAGAATCCTCGTAGCACTAACTCCCTCATCCCTCGTGTGGGTGTCAGAGCACCGGGCAATGACCCCGGCACCCTCGGCGGCAACAGCTGTTATTGTCAAGGAATAATCCTACGAAGATAGCTAAAAAATGCTACGGTAACACGTGTAGGTAGCTCCACAATAGTTGAGGTCACGCACACATCAACATGACATAATTATGAGCACAAGAGGAATTAGATATTAGTGTTCTTTTTTCGTACTGATAGCAAATCTAATTGCAACTGAAGATTGACGTAAAACTTTGTTGAAGTACAAAGATACAACTAAAATCTTTGTCATTTGAAAGAAGTATGATTGCACAATCGAAAATCCAAAATATTTTAACTGAGCTTTCTATAAAAAACTACAGGTGCTGTGATGTATCAGCAACCACTCGGTCCCCACCCTTTTTTGCAGATTCTACTGAAGCATTAACATTATCTGAACATACTAGTGACAACATTCTATCTCAAGCTATCGCTATGACGCTTGAAAATTATTCTACCATCGAATAATATTTAATAAAATGTATTAAATTTCTTTCCTTCAATCATCATTTATGTTTAATAAACATTTGATTTCCATTGTTTTTTTTACTTACTTTTATAAAATCTAAAAGTTGGTCATAAATTGCATCGAACACTTCAGGAATGAATCTCGATATTGGAGGTTTAGATACTCTGAAGAAATGAGATAAACTGCGGTAGCTGTTTCCAGTAGCCAAAAAGGACAAAGTGACTTGTAATTTTAACTTGGCTGTTATAGCTTGTCTCATGTTTGTGTCTTGTAGTTGAATTGCTGGTGTAACTATTTGTAACAAAAAATTAAATTGGTCCGTCGACATCCTCAAATAGTTTATACTCTCTTTGATCTTCGGTTTCTAGCTCTCTTAACAGATTTGCAAAATTTCCTTCTCTTCTCAGCAACCACTGTCTTGTCCATAAACGCTTATTTTTGAACACTTCTCCTTGCAGATCTTGTATTATAGACATTAAAATAATATTAGAATAATGCCTAAAAACATTTTTTAACACTAGTCGGCGGCGATAATCCATGGCGAGATCTTATAAACTAATACCATTTACTAATACCAATGTGTAGACGGTTCCTTGCCACTTGTCACTACATATCGACGGTGGAAAGGAGAAACCTGTTAAGCGACATTTTGGTAATTGTCCAGGAGAGCGTTTTAAAGTTTTATTTTTAGGAAAAAAAATCGTATCACTTTCTGTGGCCGCTTTAGAGACTTGTGTTCTTTGAACGTACTTTGTCAAATTGTCATATCTATGAAATAGTAATAACGTTATATCAATAAACTTGGAACCTTCTGAAATAAATGTCGCTTAATTGATATTGACCTAAGAATTCTCCGAAACGAACCTTTAAGCGACCCTACAGGTTTATAAATAAAAATTATTTTAGTCGGAAAAGTGTCGCTTACAGGGCAAGGTAATTTGTATGACATGCAATTAACCGACAACATTAGCACTTCAAAAAAAAAACTTAAGCGACTATGTATATAAATATGTGTATGCTTAAGTGACACTGTCTAAATTTTAGTCAATAATTGCGTCGCTTAACATCCCTGTCTTTAAATTTGACCATTAATTCATTATACCTTAAGCGACATTGAAGTCGTCAGATCTCAGTATTACTTGGCTTAAACGACGCAGAAAAAAAAGCCGGTTCCGTCGATATATAAAACTCATTTGTGACCAAAATGTCGCTTAAAGGGTTTCTCCTTTCCACCGTCGATATAAGTCCCTAACCACCTACACTAATGACAAGTACTAAGCCCGTGTAAACCCAGCATAACTCAATCAACCGTAAAATGCTAAACGTAAACGTTGCACAAAAAAATCATGATTTTAAAAATAATTAGAGTAGGTATACGTTATCTGTGGTTTAAACACACATGTATAAATGGTCGAAATACGCGAAATACATGGTTTCCAAAACCTCCATATCTACTGACCCATTTGGATTGATCCATGATCCATGATTTGTATAGGTATTTCGATCGAGGAACCCTGAAGTCATTGTTATCTATTGTGCCATCAGTAACAGTATGACCAATGGGAAATACAATGTGCCCATGAGGAAACAGAAAAAATTCAACAGCGGATTTCTGACCAAATTTGAAGTTAAAAATGTCATTATGGAGTTTTCTGGATTCAGTCTAGTTTAAGAGACAATTTGATTTTTTCCTAAAACCGTTTTAGACCGTTACGCTATGATAAACGCATTTTAGGAAACGATTTTGTCACCATGTTGTCTTAGTCTTGTCACACTTAATTGACAGACATCAACAAAAATATATTTTTTAGTACAGATGGTGCCTTTTTTAGGCTCTATTGCGAGAAGTGGTTCATTTTACGTCAGGTCCAAACTCCAAAACTACGGAGGGCCATCTGTACTAAAAAACGTCGTACGGGACACGTCAAAAACGAAATTCGTAACTCGTGTCGATTTAAAACACTCCCTATCGGTCGTGTTTTAAAACATCGCCACTCGTTTCGAATTTCATGTTTTTCGTACTAGTGTCGTAATGTACTATTATTACCTAGCAAATGTAAAAAAAACTATAAAGTGCATTTTTTGCGATAGTTTGATTAATAAAATTTATTTCATTAAGATTAATTAAATTTTTTGTGTATTAGGGCATTCAAAACATCAAAAAAAAAACAAAAATAATTTTTTTTTTGCATATTTGACCAAAACTGATTTAACATTTTTTGCTTATTTTAGTCTCAGGATTATTCTGTTAGAATTTTTCCCTTTCCTCGTGGGCACCTTGTATAGTATTAGATACTATTATGATATCTATCTATTCTGTACCGACACGCTCTTGACCGGTTTCTGCTCGGCAAGTCGGTAAGGATTAATAAATTCAATGAACCGTTAACAATATTGACGATACACGCGAAGAATTCAAGAAATTATTGGTTGTGTGTCTGACGGATTACCTTGAGTTTACCTTACGTTGGATCACTCGAATACTACCAGCCAATTCATTCACCCTTAGTTGTTTTATTTATATTGAACAACTTTCTATTCTATCCAAATAAGTACTGCTCTAAAAGGGCGGATTTTTATTTTGTTGTAGTTTTTAAACAAATTCGAAATTTGGACTTTTATACATTTCTGCTCAGAATCACGAGCTCTTTCGATTCTAATAGAATTAAAAAATTGTGTACAAAAAAAAAACCATTGAGTTTCTATTTTTCATACACTTTCTTCGACCGTAACTCAGTGGAAGACAAAAAAATGTATGGAATTCTCGGGACACTTTTTCTGCTAATAAGGATCGAAAGAGTTCGCGATTCTGAGTAGAAAAAATATGAAAATATCCAAATTTGGAAAATTTTTAAAAACTACAACAAAATAAAAATCCGCCCAAAGCTGACATGTTTGCCTATACCCTACTGAGTTTGAAATTTTACTTAGGTACCTACATTTTCATATTTTTGGTAGGAAATTCAAAATATCTTGGAATGGTCACAGGTCACACCTCAGGGTATCATCCCCCCCCCCCCCCCGAACCACGAACGAAGTGTTGCCTCTCTGTCACACTTGCGTACGAATTCACAAGTGCGAGAGAGAAGCTACGCTTAGTTCGTGGTTCGCGGTAGGGCCTCAGATCTGATTCACTTAATGTTACGGGAATGAAGGGTTTTATTACTTGAATTTTTTTCTTGTACACACATACTTAAGGGACTTAAGGAAATAAATACGTTGACGTGACGTAATTCGTAGTGGCTCTGCTTACGAAGTTGGAGATTCCGGGTTCGTTACTAAAATCATCATCATGGTTCCTAAGACAAGATTTCGCTATCTGTTAGGTATGGTTTCCAAACCTCCATACTGACCCTTTTGCATTGATCGCCCTGTATATCATAATTTTACATAAATTATATCGTTTTTTTGTTTAAAAAATAAAACCGGCCAAGTGCGAGGCAGACTCGCGTAAGAAGGGTTTCCAGGCCGTTATAAAATTATCATAAATACTACATGTAAGAAAAAATCATATGTGTAGTATGGGAGGCTCCTTAATTTTTTTTTTTTTTTTTAGGTAGGTAAGG
>JALPQI010012891.1:0-30421 GCA_025490895.1 Thaumatotibia leucotreta | reverse complement strand
ACGTTGTACAGGCAATCCAGAAGACAGGTTGGTTCGTGTAATTGGTGGGTATAGTAATTCAGACATCTTCTGACCGTGTTCTTTGTCTTTTGTTAGAAAACCCCACCTAACCCAATCACACGAACCATCGTTCGTCCATCACAGCGAATCTTGTCATTGCAACTGGAAAGTGAGACATCACAGTCCCCACCTGTACCATTTCTTAAAGGTCAACATCCTAAGCCTTACTTTGGGGGCATTTTTGTTGGTTAATGGTACTCAACAAAGCTAGCTTGTGTGGTTGCGATGTTATTATTACGCAAACACATTGTCCTGGGAGTAATGCTAAAGGAACCTTGGTAAGCTTTCACAGAAAGCAATTACTGCTTCCTGTGAAGGTATAGTATACCCAAACGTACGGCGTGTATTTTAAATTATGGTCTAACCTGAAAAGGTGGTATGCATATAGTAGGTAATTGATGAAGACCTGAAGAAATTAAAAAAAATCAAGCAATAATCGGTAAGCCATTGCTCGTTTGCCTTGAATAACTCAAGGCATGCGTTTGCATGTCGCTCAGTAGCACTCGGTATAACTCTGACGTTGTGTGTTTTGTAAGATAGAACTCACTCATATATTTCATTTTCAGTAAGCTGGGCAAAAAATCAAAGCGGTAAGGATATTTGTATCATCAACGGCTACACGTTCTACCTCCAGCGAGAACAGCAGAAGTCCAAGCGATGGATCTGCACGTATGGGACGAGGTGCCGCTCGGTGGTGTACACCACACATGGCTACAAAGTCTTACGATTCGTGTTGGATCACAATCATGGCGCTCCGAAGTTCTTTATTAAAGATGGCGTCTGTGTTAGAGTGTGAGTGAGGCAATGAAATACATATATTATGTCTTTGTGTATTGGGTCAGTTTCATTTTATATCGCTGATTGTTAATACGCATTTTAACATATAGTATTTTAACATATTACTGACTCAAGAAAAATTCATTTCTTCGGCTTATCCTGTTTTTCACCCACAGTCTTGACGGTGCTCTCGTTTCTCTGTCTATTTCATCCTTAAGTTCGTCTAGAACCTCGTTTAATACAAATTTAAGTACTGAATTAGTGACTTTAACGCGCTGTTAATCGTCCATCTGGGGCCGACTAAAGAGCTTAGCCGTTACGACGTGCAAACGCTTGAATAAAATTAAGTCGCTTAAAATTTTAATGTAGAATTTTTCATGGACAAGTATTTGTGTAGGTAGTGTAGGTAAGGTAGATTAGACTATTAGGTCACATCGCTGAACAGTAAGACATGTAAAATACACAAATGAGCCTGCTTTGATCTAGTTAATTAATATTTACAATGCAGAATTTGTTTGACAAAATAATCGAATAATGGAACAAAGGTTTGGCTTGCCACGTCTCTTGAAAAGTTTATTTTCATGGTGGTAATGAATATATCATATTGTGTTTAAAGACACAGATCTTGCACTGAGCTTGATTTAACTGCATCAACCGCATGTATAATTGTGTACAAAAAATTAAAAGTAATAAATAGGTAAGTGATTCTGGGTCAGTGCAGAGTGCACACAATGTCACCATTGTTTTCAGTGGATTATTGTTTTATTTTGTCGTTTCTCTTTTAAAACTTCTTCGTATGTTCAATACTACGTCCAATATTTACCTAAGATTATGTAAAAAATATTATTGACTTTACTGCTATCCATTTTAAAGCGAAGTGGGTCAACACATTCTTTCGAAAACGCACGAACAGGAAACTATCGAAACCACAGATGCGCGGCGCGCGTACTCGTCACGCCCCGCCCCTCAAAGAAAAACTTCTTACCCTCTAGACCCGGATAAACATTCGCACCAGTTCTACAGGGTTCATGAATATCCGACTCCTAATTATATAATTAAAGATGGTGTCTATATCAAACAGTAGCATGTCCTCGTCGTAAGTGTTTATCTTGATCCTGGAGCAAATTGAATCTTCATACTTCAAAATCAAATAGTGTGTAACTATGTCAACAATTTGTACGGTCAGTTACAAAGTCTTGTATCCACTTTTTTACCTTACTGAGGTGAAAAAGTGGATACATTTTAAAAATACTATTTTTTTTTAATGCTTAATTTATTGACAAGTGGTCATTGGAGCGAAAATAATAATTGTATGCTTCATGCTGCGGGTTTATGTCTATGCGTATACAAAAGTTACATCATGACGTCGTTATCGTCAAGTTCTAACTAGTGTTGATATGCCAAATAGCCCGATAAACGGTATAAGACGGACCATCATAATGCTCATTGAGCTTATTAAGTACCTAACTAGGTAAATAATCTTTGTTTTAGTAATGTACGTGAAATCGAATCGCGGGAAGCCGTTGTTGGTGGTCGAAGGTTTTCCTTTCTTCAATAGACGGAGCAGCCTGTCGACTACGGAATGGCGCTGCACCAAGTATCCCACCTGCATCGCGAGGGTCATATCGAGCTCTGTCACTGGAGAATTCCTAAAAGTTATGATTAAACATGGACATGAACCGCCGAAATTTGTGATAAAGAATGGGAATTATATTAAAGTAAGTAAGTAAATGTTAAGGACTGCTGTACTTATGTAGTTTGAATATCTTATATGGGACAAACTCAACGGAGGTTTGCACAGACCAATTCTTACAAGTAGGTATATTAAGGGAAAGAAAGGAAAGGAGTATTTTAGTAATAATTGAAGCCATTATTCATTTAACCGCGTAAGTTACTCGAGTAATAAAATCAATTGTATTCAATTGTTTGTATTTCTTGGTAGATAGCAAAAAAAATTACATAGTTGGGCATTTTCACTTTTTGGCTCACCCAAGTAGCGTAAAGTTAAAAAATCTTAATTTCAGTCAGCTTTGTAACGACTTGAACCTGAATACTGAGGATCATCAGAAGTTTATGTCATTATTTTTTCTTCCTAGTCGCGATTCTAAACAAAATGAATTCCACACAGCTGAAGTTTATAACATGCGTTTTTCTTCACAGTCATCAGTTTCACACAATCTTGTTTCTACCTAGTTGCGATTCTGCACAATATTATTACTACACAACAGACATTTTTCGCACGAGTTATTCTTCACAGTCATCAGTTCCACACAATCGTTTTTCTACCTAGTCGCGATTCTGCACAATATTATTACCACACAACAGACATTTTTCGCACGAGTTTTTTTTCACAGTCATTAGTCACGTACAATCTTTTTTCTACCTAGTCGCGATTCTGCACAATATTGTTGCCACACAACAGAAATTTTTCGCACGTGTTTTTCTTCACAGTCAGCAGTTCCACACAATCTTGTCTCTACCTAGTCGCGATTCTGCACAATATTATTACCACGCAACTGAAATTTTTCACATACGTTTCATACGATTTTGGCCTATTTTTGACCCTTCCCTCCACCATGGTGATATTTGGTGACATTTTCGGGGTACTAGCTATAATGCTGTTCAGCAGAGAGTAACAAAAAATTACACGTGATTTGTCCGATGATCCCCGCTCCCCATGGTGATAATTAGTGATTTTTCTTCATACCCCTTACCCCATACAGCATGACGTGATTAATGGACAAGCCCTAGGTGGGAACCTTTAAAGGTGCGATCGCACCAATGCTCAAAAACGGAGACGGTACGGAATCGCAGTGACGCATCATGCATGGTATGCCCCCCAGACCGTTGCCCAAAAAAATACGCAGACGGTACACACAGCAGCAGAAAAATTATATAACTTACTTAAGTGAGTTATGCTGCCCTGGTATGTACCGATTCGATTATATAATTTTCATTACCCACAACATTTGAAAGATAGGTTCCAAAAGCTGTATTGCTAGCCTAAGTCTAAGGCCTGAGCGGCAAGCGTCGAGCGGGGCGTCGGGCGGGGCGTGCAGCGGGGCGTCCATGTTAAACAAATGCAATCGTATGTGCGTGGCCTGAGTGCACGCTGGTCAAATCCCGTGGACGCTCGATGCACCGCTGCCCACCCCGCCGGACGCGCCGCTCGACGCTTGCCACTCAGGCCTTACACTAAGATCATGCGCGCCTGGTACCATATCTTATATTTAGATAATGCATGCGAAGCCATAATGGCCACTTTGGTTTTGATCTCTATTCACTGTTATTAGGATTCAAAATCATCATCATCATCATCATCATCATCATCATCATCAGCCTATGATAGTCCACTGCTGGACGTAGGCCTCTCCTATTAACTATGCGTATAGACGCATTAGGAGGTAAATGCCCATAATCGCCACGCTGGGCAAGCGGATTGGCGATCGCAGTAATGCGTCCATTATGATGACGCTGCTGTCCATCAACAATCTTTTATTAAATAATGGTAAGTGACACTTCAATTCCTTAGTCGACTCTTGGGGTGGTGACAAATGTATTCTTACTGCCGTCACCACAAGGATTCAAAATGTATATGGGTTAATACTGTGCAGATGTAGAATCGCGACTAAGTAGAGACAATATTGTCTGGAAATGATGAATGTGAAAAATGTATGTTGCGTGGTATTAATACTGTGCAGAATCGCGAGTAGGTAGAGACAAGATTGTGTGGAACTGATGACTGTGAAGAAAAACACGTGCGAAAAATTTATATTGTGTGGCAACAATATTGTGCAGAATCGCGACTAGGTAGAAAAAAGATTGTGTGTAACTAATGACTGTGAAGAAAAACTGGTGCGAAAAATATCTGCTGTGTGGTAATAATATTGTGCAGAATCGCAACTAGGTAGAAACAAGATTGTGTGGAACTGATGACTGCGAAGAAAAACGCATGTTATAAACTTCAGCTGTGTGGAATTAATTTTGTTTAGAATCACGACTAGGAAGAAAAAATAATGTCATAAACGTCGAATAATCCAATACTGACCTGAATACCTATAAGCCATAATATAATATAAAAACGCCGATCGAGTTCATATTCCTAAAGATATTGTAACAACTGTCGTTACAAAGCTGACTAAAATTAAGATTTTTGAGTGAAAATGCCCATTTAAGGCCTTAATCAAAACAAAAATCACGATCGCTTGAATTGTGTTACAAAAGTTAGCGATACTACTATATGGTAGGTGTACTCTGTCCAACAACCTTTGGCAGTAGAAACGGGCGGAAAATTAAAAAAAATTGGTGCTTATTGTAACAAATTTAATTTGTCGCCCTTTTTCACTGCCAAAAGTTGTTACATAAAATTTTACTTAAATATGACGATGAACTAAAACAAAATTATGAAGTTAAATTTCTGTTTTCATCAAAGGTCTTTAATTATTAGGGGTCGGAACTATTGGTGCAAAACTTTAAAATTGACACATATTATTGAAAAATCTGTATCCAATATTCCCTATCTCGGAATCTTCAACTTACAATGTGTGGGTGTGTAGATATGTATATTTTATGGAAGTATGTGCTAAATCAAGTCCACTTGAGAAGTTTTGTTAAAGTTTTGCACCCATAGTTCCGACCCCTATTATTATTTTTTTATTTTTTTTATTTGAAATTGGCTTACTCATGGCCACAGACTAGCCAAGGGCAGAGACGTGGCCTACGATGGAGTGAGTTTGCCCAGAACGTGCCTATTCAATTATGTAAAATGTTATAGCAATAGACACTTCTGTCAGCAATAAAGAAACGTTATATTTTCAATGACATAAACAAAGTTCGCGGAGGCGATAATTTGCCGAAAGTAAACGACTACTCCCAGCGAGTGGCGGTGCAGCAGCCACTGCTACTGCAAGGCGAAGGTCATAACCAGGGCAGATTCCAGGGAGTTCATACAGTACATGTTGAATGACACGCACGCGGCCCCGCGTTTTGTTATTAGTAGAGGTTGTTATGTGATATTTTTAAGTTTCATACGTATGTTCAATTCTTATTAAACAAAATGATTCATCGAGTCAAACGTAATAAGGATCATATAAACAATAAAAAACGAATGTGTTAATGGATGAAGATTGAAGATTAGTATTAGTCTGACATTTTTCTGGTATTTGTATTGTAATTTTTTAATGTATTTGTGCTTGCTACTTTTTTTTTTTTTTCAATTAAAATGAGTGAGATATATTTATTTTCAAAACTACAATATTTATGTACATAGATTAAATCTAACTAATCTACTTAACCTAACCTATATCTAAGATTGGCCCTTGTGGCATTGTACCGAGGATGCTGGCGGCATTTCCTCGCTGTATCGCAATACTGATGCGTTGTGCGAGGAAGTCGCCAGCTCTTCGGTCTCTAGTTACATCAACCTGACGTTTCGCGATCTCAGCAAACAATTTGCGTGCGCTGGGGCCCCAAGAACCTAAAGTTTCTACGCCAAACGGTACAAAATCGTACTCTTTGCCGAGGCCCTTATATTTATTACGTTTTAAAAATTCGGCATTTTCAGCCGCAGCGGCTGCCTTAAACGTAGTTCGTTGAAGATGGGACGGTGCCAGGGTATCTACGCAAGTAGCATCCCATACCAACATCCGTCCCAAGCTCCAAGGAACCAAAGACACACCATCAGGTCTCTTACCATCATCCCTAATAATACCAGTAGGCTCAAGAAGAGCAGGTACGTTGATCGTGGCAAGAGACCTGCGGATTATGTCGTTAAGCGTCGCATGTCTGGAAATACGGCCTGCGCTTTTTTGACAACTTAGTCCGTGGTGTCCCAGTCGGTCCACGTCTGTGCCACAACAGCATAAGTGAGGGGTACATACCGCGGCCCCGAGTCTCAGGCCGGTTGCGAGCCTAAGAGAGGCCGGATCCAGGAAAGTACCAGTACTAGCCGAAGGATGGGCATGCAGCCAGTAACCAGCTTCCCGGGTTCCGACCGCCAAAAGTCTCGCACGATCTGGACCTGCAGAGCTGTTTAGAAGAGAATTGTATGTTAGATCACAATACACATTGTCCCAGCTCCTTTGCGATTTTAGGTTGTCAGGAAAATTTTTAGAAGGGCAAGCAATTTTGAATGCATTTTTGGCGTCCTCCAAACCCGCAGTCTCACAGTTAATAGGCATAGCCCTTAGGATCTTTCCTGTGAGATCAGACGTGCTGTGGACGGATGCCAAAAATGCAGGAGAAGCCACACATGAAATTTTTCGTATCCCTAAACCCCCATACCGTATAGGGAGGGATGCTTGGGACCAGGAACGCTCCGTTAGCTGAATATTTAGAATTTTTACTTGCTACTTGATAATACTGTGACTTTTTAATCTGGTTGTATTTGTTGAAATTGTGATTTTATTATATGTAAAATGTAAGTAATTCTTTGCCACACCCTTCAGGGTTCATGTATTATGCTATTGTACCTTGTATATATGTGTAATCATGATTGCAAATAAATAAATGAAATGAAAAAAAAATGAAATGATTGTATAATTTCTGATTAAAACTGAATGGTTAAAAAACGCCTCGTATGTCAAGTAAGAATACATCGCCAACCCCAAACTTTTCCCGTTGGTGTCGTCGTATAAGAGTGAACTAAGGGATTGAAGAGTCACTGACCATTATTGCGATCGCCAATCCACTTGCCCAGCGTGGTCATTATGAGGATTTACCTTCTAAAAATACGTATACGAAATAGGAGAAGCCTTTGTTCAGCAGTGGACTGAGATAGGCTGATCGCCTGAAGTGACGTGAGCTTAAAAAATGTCATTGGATTACTTATTACAACATCATTAACTTTACCATATTGTTTCCAGCGATGTGGGCTTATAACGCTCGTGGCAAAGAAATCATCATCGTGAACGGCTACACGTTCTACTGCCACAAGCGACGCAAGAACGCCTCCGCCTCCTGGACGTGCACGGCCGGCGGGCAGTGCAGGGCGCGCCTGCTGGTCACCAGTGCCAGGGAGATAGTACGGGCACATCTGCAGCATGGACACAAGCCGCCTAGGTTTGTGATAAGGAATGGAGTATTTTCAAGACTATTCGCGTAGATTTTACCAAGGATTAGTAGTAATTTATTGCTCCATGTAGGCCTGCTTCAACGATTTATATGACTTCCGACTCCGTGATGCTCGCATCTAGGATGTCCGTATGTTCCAACTGCAGATGGTCGGTCTACTCTGTTACTTACACAAAATGCTACTCGAATATAAAAACGGGACATTTTTTAAGACTGTTTAGATAATGATACATATTTATGATTACTTTTAGATTATTATTGTATTTTCTGTGTTACCATGATTTTTTTTGCTATAAAACTTTTCTACTTAAATTAGATTTGCTCAAGTAAGTAATAATTTAAGGTTTTGCGTTTATTCTAGATACGTTTTCTTATCGTTCTAATTAATTAACATTTAAATTTAATCTATCAGCTGCCATTGACCTAAACCCCATAAAGAGCGCGTCATATCAAAAATATTCGTCCAATTTGTCCGTACTTCGTCATAGATAACAAGGACAATAGTGTGTCGTGTCAATAGTGATGTGAAAAGTTATATTTACAGGAAGTAACTATTATGTTATGTAGTATTAACATATTATTATGTAGGGTCCAACAAGATGAATAAGGATATGAACGCTTTATGAGCAACAACTAGTCAAAAATACGCACGAAGCGTTTCGCTTCGACTTTCCTTATGCGAACTACCAATGAGTGGAATGCCTTGCCCGAATCTGTGTTTCCGCATATATAAAATCTGAATATCTTCAAGGCAATCTCATGGGTGTTCCACCGTAGACTGCATCATCACTTACCAGCAGGTATTATCAAACCGCTCTTAGAATCGGATTGGAGAGTACTGCTACTGTTGACACCACAGTGTATAAGTCAATCTAGGTTATATTCATAGTTGTATTCATTTATTCATAGTTTAAGTGCAAAGCCTTACAGACAATAGATTAATTAATCACTCACTGCATCTATAAACAACTTTTTTCTTGGTAAATATTGTGTCATTTGTTCTGTCAACAGTACTTTCAAATCCGCTTCTGATTCCGGTTTGATAACATGATCGTGGTCAAACGTCTACCTTATTATTCTGAATAAAAAAAAGAGTCCATGCGTATTCAATTAGCGATAGGTAACTAAGATATTATGTAGGATAGGGGGCACAGCACAGTGCTCTACACTTTATAGGAATTAACTGTAGTATGCTAAGATTTTTTCTGTTTAGTACAAATATAGCTGTGAACGTGTTCTAGTCACTAAAATTGATATTTGCAGTAATATGTTATTTTATTTATCAATGATACAACACTAATGTAAGTATACATATAAAAGAGATGGTCATAGTCGGAGGCTTTTCATTCTGCTGCAGTAAAAAGAATAGAATCACAATATTTTGACTGTACACCAACCACGCAATTTGCAAAAGGCACTTCCTGTGAAATTATAGTTTATCCTTTACAGGTACGACCGAGTTTCAAGAAAATAAAGCCAAAAGCAAAAAACAAAATAGTGTGTGGCAGTATTTTCTGAAATCAACAATGAACTACACCGCGAAGTGCAATTTATGTTTCAAAGTACTAAAAACAGGAGATGGAAGTACAACCGGTCTTCGCTCTCATCTGTTAAAAATACATTCCATTTCGTTGAATGACACTTCAGCAATATACCTAACTGATAAAGAAAATGACAACGACGTAAACGAGGATTTCTTGTGATTGCTTGTGAATAATTCTGATAGTATGTCAATCTCATTAATCCATCTGATTTAGATGACGACTTTGTCTCAGGTAACTATTTTACAAACTTCAGTGAAATAGTACATTTCGATGCAAGTAAAAAAAAATTTTTTTCGACGAGGGTGAAAGTTGGAGCCCAAGTGAAACGAGGGCGACAATCACCCGAGTTAAAAAGAAGTTTTTACACGTGTATCGAAAGACTTTTTTCATAACAAGCGAAGCGTGCGCAAAGTTTACTTTTCCGCACTAGTTAGGAAAAATATGTTTAAAATTATGAAACATGATTAAAAATAAAATGTTTTAGAAATCGTTTCTTTTTCATTTATACCAGTTTGGAGTATTTGACAATATGTGAAGAACCATAAATATATATTTCATCAAAGTATTCACGAAATGAATTAAATAATCAAGATAAGTAAGGGTTTGAGTGACTAACAATTAAAGAAAGGGGGACGGTGTTTCTTAATGGCTTTTCCTTCTCTAGCAACACACCAAGAGGAAAGTCGAGCAGAAAAAAAACGATAGTGAAACACAGCATAACATTCGTGCAAACCGATTTCTCGCAACTAACGCTAAACCCATCAATATCACATGCGGCGATCTCATATTTAAATGTGTGGAACCCGATTCTTCTTCTAAAATGTAATTATGTGGACCATTCGAGAAAGAATCATTTAAATAACGTTACTACTAAGCAGTGTCTAATGTGAATGCCAATAGATAGGGTAGAAAGGCATGTGTCCGTCAATTAAATCTTTAATTGTGCATGTTTTCTATTTTAAAACCTTACCGTCTTTAAATGCTTACCTTGCTGTCCAAAGAAATTTAGTAAGCAATTTGGACCTGGGAACCGGTCGACGAAGGCTAAATTCACCTAACAAACCTATCCGGATTGAAGGGCCTTGCCCGCTGACCGCCTTTTTTGGACTTTTGTTTTCAAATACAACTTTGAATGAAATTTCAGACATTGACTCGAGTCAAATTTTAATACAATAAAAATAATAATTACAATTATTAAGTTTTAGGTAGGTAATTCGAACTTCGAGGTATTTTAAATGTGTTTGCGTAAAATTATGTAGCCCAAACGAATAATTTGCTATTTAACATTATGCCAAACATTCTTGGCCAAAACATTTTAGGAGAATAGACGTTATGCGACACGATAGGCAGCCATTATTTTGAATTACGCGTTAACATATATTCTATATGGTTTTCATCGTTTTCTTTCTTTCTTAGAAGGAATAGTGATATACGCGAAAATGAAGAACGGGACAGATATAGCAATAGGTTGATGGTTTTTCATTCTGCATCAACGAGAATCCCAACAACATCAACGTGTCATGGCGGTGCACGGAGTTCAAGAACGGCTGCAAGAGCCGGTTCCTCGCAGTCCCAAATGGCCAAATTCTTCCACCATACTTTTACTTTGACCACAATCACGTGGCCGCTTCATTTGCTTTACATAATAATAATAATAATAAGTAGATAAGGACCTGACGTAGATCTGCTCGCGTCGGTGAACTGGCTACGATTCGGGGACCTCTTCGGAGAAACCGAGGGTTTTGCCTGTGCAATTGCTGACGAGGTTATCATGACGAATAGGTAACTACCGGAAATATATCCTGAAGGACGGTACGGTCGACATTTGTCGGGCATGCCGCCGTCCCGGTGAGTCACTCAGGCATATTATTTCCGGTTGTTCTCAGATTGTTAACACCGAGTACTTGCACAGACACAACCTCGTAGCCAGGATTATACACCAGCAGCTTGCTCTTCAGTACGGCCTTGTGGGCTTCGAAGTGCCGTACTATAAGTACACACCTGCGGCAGTTCTCGAAAATGGTCGTGCCACGCTCTATTGGGATCGATCTATCATCACGGACAGGACTATTGTAGCCAATAAGCCTGATATCGTGCTGATAGATCGATCGCAACGCCGGGCAATGCTCATCGACATCACGATCCCCCATGACGAGAACCTCGTGAAGGCCGAGAAGGACAAAGCCAGTAAGTACCTTGACTTGGCTCACGAGGTAACCGACATGTGGGAGGTTGATTCGGCGATCATTGTACCGATAGTTGTTTCTGCGAACGGTCTCATAGCGAAGAGTCTCGATCAACACCTCAAGAGGCTCTCGCTAGGTGGTTGGGTCAAGGGTCAGATGCAGAAGGCGGTAATCCTGGACACGGCGCGCATAGTCCGGCGGTTTCTCTCCCTGTAGCCCTAACCACCGGCAGCTTGGGCCCGCCCCGTTGCCGGCGGCTCTCTAGGTTAGGTTTTTTATATTATGTTTACATGTTTTGTATTGCTTTTGTATGTTTTATTTTATTTTACTTTTATAGACATTTTGTAAAAAACCTAGCCTAAGAAATGAATGAAATAAAGAGAATAATAATAATAATTTATTGAATCACAAAAATTGTAACATGACAGCAGAAACTATATCGTTACAAAGATTCATCATTTATTATAACTAACTTAAAACTATGTAAATACCTAATGCTACAAACCATCCATACGTCTTTCTAACACTCTCTTACATTCAGTCATCAATTGCCCTATCCTTGTCGTAAACACGTCACAGTGTGGTGATGCTGCGAGTATGGAGTTGAGGAGTGCAGTAGCGCGAGGGATGAGGGAGTGTCGGTACAGGTTTGTGCGAGAGGCCGCGGTTGCTAGAAGGGGTACTCTCAGTCTTTTGTTGCTGTAGTCGTTTGGTACATTTAGTTTTAATATTTTCTCCAAAAGAGAAATGCTGTCAATTTTGTTCCTTAATACATGAATAATGAAATTAATCATGGATAAGTATCTGCGAAGTTCTATAGACTCGATACCTAGATGACTCTGAAGGAAGCGAGTTGGGTACATGAAGGGATAATAGTGATGGTTCTTTTTGTACAAATGTCTCAAGAACTTCTTTTGGACTTGCTCTAGCATAAGTGTATATTTACTCTCATGCGGAGCCCACACCACCGCATTGGTTTCGAGAATGCTTCGCACCAGAGCCGTGTAGAGTGTGCGCGTTGCCTCAGTGGTAAGCGGAATAGAATTGCGTATTACGAAGCCTAGTCTTTGGTATGCACTTTTTGTAACATTACGGATATGGGGCCGAAAAGTAAGGCAGGAATCAAAGGTAACACCGAGATCACGAACCTCGGTCACTCGCGCCACCGTCTCCCCGGCTATGTTATATCCATAGTGCAAGGGCGATGGAGAACGAGAAAAAGTCATGATCTCGCATTTACCTTTGTTGAAAAGAAGTTTATTTTCTTCGCTCCACTTGTTCACCGCGTCGATGTCCCTTTGTAGAGATTGGCAATCGAGGGTAGAGCGTACAGGCATAACGAGTTTTACATCGTCGGCGAACAGTAAAGGAGTCGCATTGTGTATAACCTCAGGGAGGTCGTTGATTAGGACCAAAAATAGGAATGGCCCCAGGTTTGATCCTTGACTTATTCCAGAACGTGTATGGTACGGCTTAGATAAGTATGGTCCATATTTAACGAACTGTTTCCTGTCCTTTAGGTAGTTTGCAAATAGTTTTAGAAGCCGTGGAACCAATCCCATTTTTGCCTAGCTTTTGTAACAGTATGTCGTTATCAACACGGTCAAAAGCCTTTTGGAAGTCTAGATATATAATGTCTACTTGCTTTCGAGCATCCATTTCCCTCGATATAACTTCCACTAGCTCGACCAAGTTTGTAGCTACTGACCTTCTGGACAAAAAAGCATGCTGGGTGTTAGTGAAGTAAGGCTGGCACTGAGGCATAAGGTATGCATGCAGGACCATTTCGAAGACCTTAGGCAAGGCAGACAGTATGGCTATAGGTCGATAGTTCTCTATTTTCAATTTAGAACCCTTTTTCGGTATTGGAGTAACTCGGGATGTTTTCCATGTGTCAGGGTATTCTCCAGTTGTAAGTATTAAATTGAAAATAAAGACAATCGGATCAACCAGGTGCTCGATGCAACCCTTGATTATAAACGCCGGGATGTTATCAGGGCCAGCTGAAGTGCTAGCCTTGAGGCGTTTAACCGCGCGACGCACCGAGCCACTACTGATTGCCCGGATATCGACAACCCGTTCGTCGGGGCAGGACTCGGAGCTGGCCTGTTCAGGGTCGAGATTGGGTAAGTCAGGCAGAAAGACAGATTCAAAATAAGTTGCAAATGCAGTAGCAGCTTCGGTTCCCTGGTACTCTGAATCCCCGAGAGTGACCGCGGGTTCGATTCCGCCTCGACATCTCAGAGAGTTGACATACTGCCAAAATTGTTTGGGGTCTGTTGTTAGTTTTTGAGAAACATTATTAATATAGTTCTGATGGGCTATTTTAATATTGTTTTTTATTTTGGATCGTAAGCTTTTGAATTGATTGTAAACGTCCTCATTGTTCGTTTGTTTCCATTTCTTATGTAGACGAGCTTTGGATGCGATGTCATGTATGATATCTTTTGTGTAATAGACAGGATAGGTACGGGTACGGGTTGGCTTGCGTATTTTTTTGGGGATGCATTTGTCAAAAATATTGTAGAGTATACTATTAAATTGGAAGACTATGTCGCTGACAGTAACAAGTTTGTAAATACTATTCCAGTCATGATCTCGTATAAGACAGTACAATCGGTAGAAATCGGCCTTGGGAAAGTTCCAGTCTCTAGTTGTGTCAATGTTAGAAGGAGATGCAAATGGTACCGTATTAGAGAAGCTGTACTGCGCTTTGACAACAAGCGGCGGGTGGTGCGGGTCGACGTTGACAAGCTCCTCGTTCGGCGTCGCGCGGCGCACGCGCACGGCGCTCTCCATCTCCGCGCTCGTCAGCACCACATCAAGCATTCTATCATTCATATTAGTCACACAGTTATAATCAGATAAGTTGCACAGTGATAAAAAACAATAGTATAAGTTACAAACATAGGCGCTTGCGCTGTACATGTTTAAGTCCCCTAAGATAAGCAATCTAGAATTAATATTGTTTTCACAGAAACGTTCTATACTATTGAACCAATTTATGTACACATCGTCGCACGCTCGTGGAGGGATATAGACAACACAGATGTAAAAGCATTGTCCGTTTACTTTAAACTTCGCCCAGAGGTCTTCGCCGTTAAGAGTCTCATATTGTGGTAGGCGATCAAGGCAAACGGGCGAGCGAGCCGCTAGGAGCACCCCTCCGCCCGTGCGGCCTCCGCCGCGATCTCGTCGAAGTATCATCCAATCGCCACAACATAGTTCGGCGTCCGTCACAGAACTGTCCAGGTTTGTTTCAGTTGCCGTTACTAAAGACAGGTTTTCGGAAAGCATTAAATTGGTTCTCCAGTCGATCAGTTTTGATTTAAGCCATCTTACATTTTGGTAGTATAGATTGAGATCGTAGGTTTTAGTTTTCTTTGGGAGTATTTTGTTTCGAGTTACTGGTTCTTTCCAATCGAAATAACCATTTGTCGACAGAAAAACCTGTAGGCCAGAACTTTGGGTCTGTAAGTAGTTCCAATAATTCTCGTGGCACTCCCACTTTGAAAGAAGCATATTCATTGGGGTGTTTAGGTACGATTTTAGTGACTTGATATAAATCGCAGTTCTTCTTGCGGTTCATATGTTCTAGAACGTTATCCTCAGTTGTTGTAGGTCTCGCTCCCCAGATATGTAAGTAAGACAGCCTATTGGCGGCCTCAAGTACGTCACTAACTTCACCGTTTCCACGAATAACGTTTCTATTTTGCCTGTGTTTTCGTTTATTTGTTACCAGAATGAACTCATGTTTGCTTTTTTCGGAAACACTGGTTATATTCTGATTGCTTACGGAAGGTACAACTGGAGCCCCTTTTGAATTATTTCTTACTTCTGCAACTGAGGTTGGCGCGCTGGAGGAAGTTGACACCTTTCTATTAGTCGACCTTTTGTCAATGGATTTTGTCGCTTTCAGAGCGAAAGGCTTGGGCACAGGGGTCTGAGTGTGGCCTTGCGCGGCTGTCGAGTTGTTCACGGTACATGACGGAGTTTATACGATACAGTAAAATAAGCATAGGTACCTATAGTTTTGTTTATACATTATATACGTATATGTAGGAAGTGGAGGCGAAAGTAAACTCTTATTACTGATAATTATTATATTTTAGAACAGAAAATAAACTACAAGCACGTAACAGCCGTCTTTCAATCGAGCAGATGACAATCGTTCTCCCTCTCCGCCGTCTCAGGTCATTCATGCTATCCCTTTCATACTCGTATACATTATTTATATTTGTCTCATTCACTCACAATACAACATTCTTACGTTCCGTTTCACTCAATCCTACAGTCGGCTGGTCCTGACACATTGACTGGTCTCCAGTCTAATAACATTACGTTAACACATTATTTACTTTAACAAACCGTGAAATAACAGAACAATATGTAGGCTTATATAATGCAACAAGCAGGTTACCTTGGCAACAGTTAACTCTTTACATTATCAATACATCCAAGGTCTGAAACATGAACCATATCTCTAAATCTAAGTCTATGTGAGCATAACAACGGTATAGGTACATAAAACAACGTAGGTGGGGCACTGTATAAATAAACGCAGTTTCCCCGAAAATCATGCAATAATTTGATTAATGACCATAATTACCTGTGGCCAACTCTACCTATTCCACACGTGTAGGCCATCTCTTCATATGATCGCAAGAAGTTGTAGTATTGCGGGAACCTTCAGTGGCATCGTCTAACTTCTGCACCTGATACCTATCTCGTCCCATGACCCTCATGACTCGGTATGGACCTAGGTATTTAGGCTTCAACTTCATTCCGACTCCGAACTGGGTCCTCTTTATAGCGACAAGGTCGCCTTCCTTGTACTTGGAACTCTCCTTTCGCTTCTTATTAAAGGTTCGCCTATTTTCTTCCTGTACCTTTAATATCTGCTCTTTCGCTTTCAGTCTATTTTCCTCTCGGGTCAGCATGTAGCTGTCTCGGTTTTCTTGCTCAAGTAATTCATAGATCTCTGTATCTTCTTTAAGCTTCATTTTGGTACCAATAAGTAGCTCAAACGGTGATGTGTTTATGCTGCGCTGGTAGGTACTATTTATGCATCTTTGCACTTGACTGACATGTCGATACCATTGTGCAGGATTTTCTATACACAACTTGGTTAAAATCGAGGTCAACGACCTATGGATGATCTCCACTTGTCCGTTCGAACGTGGAACGCCGGTCGTTATCTTAATATGCTCTATTCCTTCATCAGAGCAATAGTCTTGAAACTCGTTACTCGTGAATGCCGTGCCTCGGTCCGTTATTATTCTGACTGGGTTTCCAAAACATTGCTGGTGAATCCTCAACTTCTCAATCGTTTCTTTGCTTGTGGTACTTCGCACTGGAAACAACCAGACAAACTTGGTAAATGCATCCACTATGGTCAGTATGTGGTTGTATAGCTTTTTGGTTTCCGTCATGGGCCCTATATGATCAGCATGCAGGGTATACAATGGTATCTCATCTTTCTCAATACTGTGTAAGAATCCTTCTTGCTTACCACTTTTCTTGGTAGCGAGTAAACAGGGAATACATGACACTATGTGGTTTTCAACCTTCTTTTCTAAGTTTTCGATGTAGTAATCCTTACTTATTAATTCCATCATTTTCTTCTTCGCAAAATGACCTTGATCATGTGCCCTTTTAATTATCTCTCTTTCTAGTTCTACTGGAACCACCAGATGTCTCTCTTCCCCTTTGTAGAGTAAACCATGGTCCAGATAGTAGTCTTTGTAAGATTCATTTTTCCTTAGTAGCTCCATTATTGCTTTCAGACCCTCATCATTATCCTGAGCTATTCTGAGCTGCTCATGAATGGAACTATTTTTCATAAACGCGACACATGGGTTTCTGCTTAGCGCATCCACATGCTGCATCTTGCTTCCTTCCCTATGCTCAATCTCGAAATCATACTCTTGTAGAAGTAGAATCCATCTTGCAACCTGAGTTGACATAACTAGATCCCTCTTGTTCAGAGTCATCTGGAACGCCTTACAGTCAGTGACTATTTTAAAGTGTGTGCCAAATAGGTAACACCGGAACTTCTTAACTCCTTCTATTATGGCAAGCGCTTCTAACTGGTAACTGGTGTATCTACTTTCAGCTAGAGTTGTCTTCCGACTCATGTAGTATACAGGATGTAACTGTGCATCCTCTCCTTTCTGGAGCAAAATTGCTGATATGGCTACCTTTGAGGCATCTGTATGCATCTCTGAACTCAGCTTCGGGTTGAACAGTCTTAGTACTGGTCGACTGGTCAACTTATTCTTCAACTCCCTGAACGCTGCTCTGCATGACTCGTCAAACACATATTCATTTTCTTTCCTGAGCAAATCTGTAAGGGGCTTTGCTATCAGCGCAAAATCTTTAATGTACTTCCGGAAGTAGGAAGTCAAACCAATGAAGCTCTGCAATTGCTTTGTGTTGGTAGGCTCTGGAAATCTTGCTACAGCATCAGTCTTCTCTGGTGAGGGCTTCACCTGTCCATCCTGGATTATATGCCCTAAATACTCGACTTGTTTCTGGACTAACTGAGACTTCTTCCAATTTATTTCGAGCCCATATTCCGAAGCCACATCCAGTACCTCTTTCAGTCTGCTCACTGCTTCCTCTTCGGTTGCTGCGGGAATAATCAAATCGTCAATGAAAATCAAAACAATACCCTTAGCTATTTGGTTCCTAAAAATGGCAGTGATAAATCTCGTGAACACCTTAGGACAGAGGGAGAGCCCAAAAGGAGCCCTGAGGAACTCGAACTGCCCTGTCGCTGTGACAAATGAGGTGAATTTGACAGATTCTTCATCCACCGGCAAATGAAAATACCCGTTTTTCAAATCCAATGTACTGAAAACCCTTGCTCCTACCAATCTGTCAATATGGTCCTCTATCACTGGCATAGGATATTCGTCTTTCACCATTTTCTGGTTAATACGTCGATAATCAATACACACCCTAGTACTTCCATCCTTTTTCCTGACAAGCACCAAAGGACTGGCATATTCGGAAAAGCTTACCCGGACAACACCATCGTCGAGCCACTTAGCCACTTGTCGGTCAACCTCTTCTTGCTCGGCTGGAGCCAACCTTCTGGGTCGTTGTGCAACCGGAATGTCATCCTTCAACACAATCTTCAACTTGACGGGCGCTTCTTTCGTCTTACGCGGTATGTACGACTCCACCAGCTTATTCACCTCGCTCTCAACATCTGGGTTCAATGGACCTGTAACCAAGGAATCACACACGCTTATGTCATACACCCACCTACCGACTGGGGTTAACCATACGTTGTTATGCTCCATGACTACAATACAACGCTCTAACAAATCCTGTCCAAGAAGCATAGCGTAAGGCATAGCACTAGTAGGAACTACATAGAACAAAACGTCATTATACCATTGTCCGTCTATTTCAATGTCCAAATCGATCAGCCCGTAACACTTTACTTTGTTTGCACCTAGTCCCAATAGCGCAGTCTCTCTATTGTCCAACTCTCGCGCACCGAGATCGCTATAGCAAGCGATTGACATCACGTTCACATCACTTCCAGAGTCAACCAAAGCTACGATGTTTTTCTTTAACACTGTAACTCGTTTAACCGGCTTATTTCTGTTCATCAAACTCCGGCAGCCATGATTATTGTTGTCCCCTTTGACGGCTGTCAGACAGTGATCCGCCATTACGGTCGATTCGCCAATCGCGTCACCGCAACTAGTGATGCGACCATCACTCACAGAACCGTAAAAAGTTCGTTTCGCTGCGACACTAGCGCCACTCGTTCCGTTTGACCATTTCTTCGCAGTGCTGCCACCTTCATCGCTCGACGCTGCTTTCATGTCGTTCCTGCCGTGTGAAGTTGCAGAGACAGATGATTGCGAAACAGCTGTTTTACACGCCGATGCGATGTGACCGAACTCGTTGCACTTGAAACACTTCAGACCCTTCTGCTTATGCGGGCACTCCGCCGACGTATGACTTCTCTCTCCACAGCTATAACAGCGCACACCTCGCCCGGGACCGGGAGCCTTCTCGTTCGACCGACCTGCATCGCGGTTATAACTCGAACCCGCCCTATTAGTCTTTAACTGCTCATATATTTTCAGCTTTTCTTTAAGATCGCTGTATGTCGTAACACCGTATAACATTATCTTGTTGACCTCTTGATCTTTTATGCCTTCCACGATGTACTTTATGGCTACGTAGTCAGCCATCTTCCCTCTTTTGCCTAATTCCTTCATCGTAAACATGTATTCTAAACATGATTCACTAGGTTTCTTGCGTCGGGAACTCATCAACTCGTGTATAGTTTTAGCATCGATGTTGTCGGGGAACTCCTTGAGTACTGCAGCTTTGAAATCATCCCAAGTCTTAAAGATGCGCTCCGCTCGAAACCACAGTAACGCCGTTCCCGCCAACGACCGTCTCGCCATCAGCAACTGTTGCAACGGCGTCCACCCACACAGTTCAGAGCTATCCTCCACGTCCTGCACCCACCTGGCCGCAGGATACGTCTTCTCCTGGCCGGTGAACTTCGGAATAAGCCCTTCGGTAAGGTGTAACATTGCCGCACCACAGTCATTTCGCGACGTTCCCATCTTCTCTTCGTCGAAATCTGCTTGTCTGCTGTTACGTCTGGAACCTGGAGACATGTGTACCCCTGGATTCGCTGCAATTCAACGTCTTAACCGTCTTCAAGTTTTGAATGCAGGACTCGTAGGTAGTTACAACCGTAGTCTAACGGTACTTCCTTGTTCGTTAGTAGTCTTCGAAAAATCACACTATTTTCCCGTCTTTTCCTTTTACTTTTGTAGATCTCGCTTCTGACACCACTGTAGGAAGTGAAGGCGAAAGTAAACTCTTATTACTGATAATTATTATATTTTAGAACAGAAAATAAACTACAAGCACGTAACAGCCGTCTTTCAATCGAGCAGATGACAATCGTTCTCCCTCTCCGCCGTCTCAGGTCATTCATGCTATCCCTTTCATACTCGTATACATTATTTATATTTGTCTCATTCACTCACAATACAACATTCTTACGTTCCGTTTCACTCAATCCTACATATATATGTATATATGTATTGTATTTGGAAGATTGATTGAAATATGCAGCTTTTTCGAAAATGAATATTATTATACACCATAACGTAATATTTGCTACAGCTGCGCCTGTATCGATATACATAATCGCGTTTTATGTTTTTTTTAATTATATTCAAAGAAAAACAAAACGAATACCTACGTAAACATTTTCATTTTGAAAATGAAAATGTTCATTCTGTTATATGTTGTATCTTTGTTTCATTTTGTCTATCTTAAAATTAACAAATGTTGGTCGTCGTACTATGACTGCCGCTTATTTCGTGTTTTTTGTGAATATGTTTGACAAATCAAAATGTTTTTATTACTTAAATACGTTGATATTTACAACAAGAATCAAATTTCTATATTTATCTTGACGTATTTAATCTTAATTCTTTAGATGTTTGATTTTAAAATCCAAATTTTTGCAGTTTTCTGGATTCGAAATGCACAAGATAAGGCAATGCTCATCTACAATGGTTATTCCTTCTACCTAGACAAACACAACAGCAGAGGGGTTCGGGACGCTTGGCGCTGCACTATCGCTAGTTGTAGATCCCGAATCAGTGCCACCAAACAACAGCAAATCTTTCGGGTCTTCGTCGACCACAAGCACCCACCACCCCGATTTATTATACGGAATGGAATTTTCATTAGAATATAATATGAAATAACTTACGAACAAAACGTTTTACTGACAAGTTAGTTACCTATTTGTAGCCCAAATTAATCTTTACAATCACGAAAAGAAGATGAAAGAAGTCCTACAAATTTATGTTACAGAAAAATAATGTATTTCAATGGTGCTTAACAAAACACAGAAATGAATATACAATTCAAAAATAAAGACTTTGTTTTTGTATTCAAATCGATAAATTTCGGCATTGTAGAGACCCCAGTTGCAAATCACAAATCAAAGCCACGTGTAAAAAGCCAGATTCTTCTGGTTTCCGAGGACGATGAGCATGTTGCACTTAAGTTTCTAGTCCGAAATGGAATTTTTAATAAAATATACTAAACGATTGTTTACGAAATACATTTATTTATTTTATTTTATTTAATCATTGTTACATTTAGGTTACATATAGTTAACTAAAAATAAGCGTCGAGAAACCCTAAACTCGGGTTTGTACCGACACCTCATTCGCAGAGTTCAGTTTCGTGGAATTAATAAAATTTACCATGCAAGTTATCACTGAAAGTAATCAATGAAAGTGAATTTTGAACAACTTAATTAACTTACAATATAAAATTACGCTAGTAGGTACTAACAAACAAATAAGAAAGAACTCAGCCGGCCGGCCGTGCATTCCTTATCTCCGAGTGCAAAGCAGGAAGGTCCCAAGCGGCATGTTATAATCTAAGCATGTAAGCCTTTACTCACTTAGCAGGTTTATACAATAGATCGGACTTGTTTACGCTGCTGCCGAGTGGGGCGAGTTACGAATACAGGATGATTTAGGTTTTAGCTGTTAAGAATTAGTGTACGAGAGACGAAAAAGTGGACTGTAATGTTATAACGAGAGAAAGTCGGAATTAACCGTTGTAAAATTTAAATTGGAAAACGTTAGGGTGTGGGGGAGCAAGAATGTTGGTGCCTATTAAAAGAAACGTGAAGTAAACAGCTATACAGCGGAGTGATTGGATTACCTTCCGTGCCTGATGCTGGAGGTTGGATCCGTAGCTTCGCTGTCCGCTGTTGGCGCCGACCGGGATTCTCCTGCCAACTGAAGTCACCTGACCGTTACCTCCAGAGTCCAACTTAGCTTTGGGTCCGCTCTTCGCACTCGGTCGTGGGGCTCCTTGCACTCGCTGGTTTGATGTATGATGAACTTGCGCGTGAATGGTGTTTTAATTCGAGAATAGAATCTACGAGAGCGTAAACTGTGTCGACTCAACGGCGGTTTGAAATCACACTGACTTTTTAAACAAAACGAGAGGGGAGGGGAAACGTCAAGTTCAAACGTCACGTTGACAGTAGAGCCACTATACAAATAAAAATAGATTGCTATGTTGCAAACTTGAACATTATCCGCCTACCAAAATACGACAGTGTTTTAACCCAGAGAATACAAACGAAAAACTAAAAACTAACTAATCCAAACCGACACAACATATTTATAATAAAAGTTAGACGCTAATACCGTTGCCGTGCGAATCTCGCGCTGAGCGACCGCCTACCATCAGATGACCTGGCGCGAGAACGAGAGGGGAAACGAGTGTCACGACAAGAGCGAAAGTTAGCTGTACTACACGAACGAAAGCACCTTTGGAGTCTAGACCATAAACAGGAGTGCGATAAAGACGACAGCGTAGTGATAGGCGGCCCGACGACAAGGGTTACAGCGTCAGCGACAGAAACGGAGAAGGCTAGCCCGAGAACTAGAATGAATGTGACAACGAGAACGGGCGTGAAAGCAAGAGCAGAGAGGCAAGCGATAAGGGAACATAAAATTAAAGCTGAGAGGGATTGAGGCTGACGATCAGATTGAGCACAAGAAACGAGAGGCGAGGCGCATCGGGGGCGAGAACAAGAACGAGAATTGGAGCGAGGTCGAGAGTCTGAGCGAGAGCGAGAATCTGAGGGAGAGTAAAGGTCGGGACGAGAGCGAGAATCGGAGCGAGAGCGAGGATCGGACCGAGAGCGAGGGTCGGACCAAGAGCGAGGGCGAGGATCGGACCGAGGGCGAGAATCTAAGCGAGTGCGAGAATCTAAGTGAGGGCGAGGATCTAAGCGAGAGCGAGAGTCGGAGTGCGAGTGAGAATCGGAGGGAGAGCAAAGCTCAGTGCGAGAACAAGAGTCAGTTCGAGAGTAAGTAGCCACTTCAGCGGTGGCAGCACCACCCATCAAGAGCCATCCGAAAGCACTGTTAAGGGCAGTCGGTTGATCTGGATCCCCGTGGACCAGTCCAGGGCGCAGCGATGAAGCGAAAATGCCAGCACTCAGGAGCATGTCGACAGGACCCGGGATGTGAGGAGACGGATCAGCTAAATCCAAATCCTTAATGTGTTGCCACAACGATAAATCCATATGCTCGGCTGGAACGTCTGGGCATATAGTAGGTAACACATAGGCCTCTAACGAAATGGTCACATTAGGGCGACCACTGGTGGGTGAAATGACACATGACAAGGTACCTGCAGGTTCAGTTGTTGAGTGACCAATACCAGTCACAGCATGCCTACCATCCTTGAACCGCAGACCCAATCTTTCAGCACAGGCTTCACTTAAGAAATTACAGCCACTAGCAGAATCCAGTACAGCTCTAATTGGAACAAAGGTCCCCTGAACATCCCTAAGACACACATAGGCTGTCGAAAACAAAGGCGAAGTTGCCATGTTATTTGCAACCATAGTTAGCGGGTTTGGAATTTCTACTTGAGACTTTGCTATTTGATTACTATTTGCGGCTGAAGCAGTAGTAGAGGTCCAAATGGAAAAAATTGTGCGCTGTGAGTTACAGTTTTGTAATTTTTACCAGAGCTAGAGGGTATAAAAATAAAAAAAAATAGATGTGGAGGGAAAACCAATTCCCCCCCTGAACGAGGGGGGAGGGGGGTGAATGTGCAAACGGAACGGTTATGTTTAAAAATTTTTCGTCTAATATTTAGGCCTACTATTCATTGTTTGGTATCATTTTCATATAAAACAGACACGGGGAATTCATTTTTGATAATAAACATGAGGATTTTCATATATAAAATAATAATTATTGGTATAAAGGTAAAATAACCACCGTTTTTATTTTGATTGTTGCGTTATATGAGTATTACCAAATAAATATATGAAAATAAAAAAAATTCTACAAGTTAGCATATGAATTGTAGTTTTAAAAAATATATACTTTTTGGAACTTTCCATGCAAAAATAAGTTCTAAAAAAATTACACCTGTCGCGTACCTCGAATAAAAAAGGGACGTTGCTTTGACTTCTTGTTGACAGTACGTTTCTACTGCGGGAATTTAGCGATTTTGCGTAAACAAAATACTCCATAATGTCTGTTCGGGCAAATTGTATCAACCTGGGTTAACTAAGCAACCCGGGTTAAACGTTTATTTCACACGGAATTTGATAATTGACAAATTTCTTATGAAGTAAGCGACTAACCCGGCACTATACAGAGGATATCCGAGACATCAGCCTATGTGATATTAGAATGGCTCTTGAACAGCTCAAAAATAACAGGGCGTCTGGGGAAGACGGAATTATAGCTGAGTATCTGAAGCCAGGTGGTAAACCAATCCTTATGGCCCTTCAGAAGTTGTTCAACTCCGGAAGGGAGAACGCCTTAGGCATGGAACAGAAGAGTGGTGGTACTGCTCTTGAAAAAAGGTGACAACGCCTTATTGAAGAACTACCGATCCATCTCATTTCCGAGCCATATTTATAAGATGTTTTCAAGAGTCATTACGAATCGTCTTGCACGCAGGCTTGATGACTTCCAGCCTCCCGAACAAGCCGGTTTCCGAATTGGCGTTTCGTAAATGTTATACAGAAGACCGAGGAATAGGTATAACCTGCACCTCTGTTTAGCGTTTAGCTTTTGTGGACTACGATAAGGGCGGTTTCCATGACGTACTAATGCGGCTTAATTTAGGTCGAGAGAAAGGGACAAGGCTATACGAGTCATGTATCACTGCCCCTTTCCCAGAACCTAAACTAAATCGCATTAGTACGTCATGGTAATCCCCAAGGCCTTCGATTTGATGGAAACTCTGGGCAGTACTAAAGTCTCTTTAACGGTACCAAGTAGACTACCGCTATGTCGAAATGTTGAGGTGTTTGAACGAAAGCGCCACTATGTCAATCCGACTCCAAGACCAGAGCTTGAAGCATATTATACTGCAGCGGGGAGTCAGGCAAGGAAGTGTCATCTCCCCTAATCTATTTACCGCTGCACTGCTTCTCGCTGACCTCAGTAGCGCCTTCGAGCGAGTTCGTCTTAGGATGAACATGGATAAGACGAAAACTCCCGATACAATCGGAGACTAAACTCGAAGGTGTAGACGACTATAATATACCTAGGACAAGCTACCCAGTTAGGTAGTAAGTAAGTAAGAGTAACTTTGAGTAAGAGGTCAATCATCGAATCCGACTAGGTTGGGCAGCGTTTGGGAAGCTACGACACATCTTTTCGTCCAATATTCCGCAGTTCTTGAAGACAAAAGTATTTGATCAGTGTGGCAACACACACACACACTGATCAAAGATTTAAAAGAGTGATGACATACGGTACTAAAACGTTGTCGCTTAGAATGGGCCTCATAAGAAAGCTTAAAGTCACCCACAGGGCAATGGAGAGGGCTATGGTCTTTCTGCGAGGTCGTAGACAAAGGTAAATGAGACGATCCGCAGCAGAACCAAAGTATAGCTCCATAGCTCTCCGAATCCCTAAAGTGGCAGTGGGCGGGGCACATTGCACGTAGAACCGATGCCCAATGCGACGGCCTCGCAGGTGGAAGGCACAGCGTGGGTAGGCCCCCCACAGGTGGACAGTGAAGGTCTCAGGAGTCCGCTGGATGCGAGTGGCGCAGGACCGGTCATTGTGGCAATCTTTGGGGGAGGCCTATGTTCAGCAGTGGACGTCTTTCGGCTGATATGGTATTAATGATGATTTATGAAGTAAACGTTTAACAATTGATTGTCAAATTCCATATGATATAAACTTTTAACGTGGGTGAACTGGGTTAGTTGTTTAGTCCCGGTTAGTGAAAATTACCTTTATCGTCTTTGGTAATGAGATCATTACCTAATGACACTTGTAAAAATGATTAGTTGATTACCCATTCCGATTCATATGATCAGATACTATATATCATACAATGTGATCAGATAGACCAGACATATAATATACACGCGGTATACAATAATCGATAAAATCTAAAACTAGAAACTGAACAAATAAAATTCTTAATAATCTTAGGTTATTTAAAAAAAGAAGGTCAGAAAATATTCAATTTACTTTCATATCAATAAATATTTACTATTGTAATATGAACAATAATATGCAAGTACAAAAATATGTATAATCTATGAGCAGTTGCCGGCACAAGTCTCTTTTTTGAGGTTACGCGGAGGTTTTTGTTGGAGGTACGCGTCAGGAAAATTTTTTCAGTGAATTTTTGTATGACAGACTACATAATGTGTATATTTTTAAAAACTGCAATAAATAAGCTATCTTACACAATTTTTTTAAATTGGATAAGTTTGTTTTTTAATACTTATATGACGCTTAAATTAAAAAGAAAAATGATAACTTTTTTACTTTTACTCCAAAAAATCTACATTTTTATATGAAATTGCTCATGTTTATGATAAAAATGGATTTTTCGGGTCCGTTTTACACAAAAATGATACCAAACAATGCATAATAGGCCATATTAATTAGTAAAAAAATATTAAACGCAACCCTTCCGCATGCACATTCACCCCCCTCCCCCCGCGCTCAGGGGGGGAAGTGGTTTTCCCTCCACATCTAAAAACAACTATTTTGAGACCCTCTAGCTCTGGTTAAAATTACAAAACTGTAACTCGTAGCGCACAATTTTTCTCAACTTTGTATGGACCGTGACCCTTACTACAGGTGCCTTTGCATTATTAAAATGAAGTAGATTATGATGGGAAAATCTGCACTGCTCACACCGCTGCTTCGCTTTACAAAACTTCACAGAGTGTGAACCCGATAGGCACAATATACATAAATTATTCTCCTTGACACATTTAAACCTACTCGCCGGGTCAGAACTTAAGAATACAGGGCAAGAAGCTATGCTATGTGCCTCACTACACAACACACATGTTGTGGCAGACACAACCAAAGCTGTATTCCCCTTAGAGACAGGCCTACTTACACTAGGTTGAGCCACACTAGTCATAAACCCTGCAGCATCCAAAGCCCGATACCTTTTTTCAATAAAGTCCTGCAACTTACTTAGCACAGGAATTTCATCAGAGTTGTGCTCTAATTCAAACTGCTCTTTTGTACTTTTATCAAGCTTCGACCATAGTAACTGCACAAGCATGAAATTGACATCTGGTAACTTAAAGCCTTTTAATATTGACAAGTTTTCATTAAAGACCCTATGAACCCGCTGCAGGTCACTAGTCCGACATCCTTTCACTGCTTCACATTGAATTAACTTTTCATAGTAGGTTGTTGCAATAAGTCTAGGTTTATTATATTGTCTATATAATGTGTCATATGCTAAGTTATAGTTCTCATCATTGACAGGGTAATTCTTTATCAGATCATACGCCTCATTTTGCACACTCGATAATAAATAATGCAACTTCTCAACCGGCGCAATATCCGTGCGTGTATGCACTATAGAATTAAAAAGTTCGATAAATGACAACCAATTCTCAACCCTAGCATCGAAAGGCTTTATCTGTAGTTTCGGCAATTTTGGCATAACCAATTGTTGTGTTTTTGTAGTTGTATGTTTTAACTCCCTCACTAAGCGCGCTCTTACTGACCTAAGTTTTGTGTCAAATAATGCTGTATGGCTACAGATTTCCCGGTGGTCACTTCGCGGGTTACAGCTAAGAAGCTTTATTTGCGCTTCGTGAAAATTCTGAGCTATCGAGCTCAATTCGCGTTCGTCACACAAAGCGAGATCTTCATCCGACAACATCTGCAAATATTCTATTCTCATCAACGCATAGTCCCGGGCAATCAGTAGCGGGTCAACAACCGCTTCGGACTCCCTTGTATTACCACCGGGCCCCATGCTGAATAGTTGAGAATAGAAGAAAACAACAACAAAAACTAATCGAAACAATTACAACGATAATGCTATTTTCATCCAGGGTGACACTGACAGTAATGGCAGTGACAACTGACATAAACGAAAGTGTTGCCAGGAATATTATTTATGACGGTCAACTGAATGAATGAGTACTTAATTGTTAAAAACACCACTACACGACCGACCTTCTTGCTTACCCACGAATATTTTTATAAATCCTACCCTAATATTTTTTGTCAAAATAACGACAGGTAAATAAATAAGTAACGGAATCCGATAAGTGACTACGCGAAAACAAACGATTAAACCAGAGGTCACTTATCAAAATATCCGGTTTGAAGAACCAAAATGTACGAGAGACGAAAAAGTGGACTGTAATGTTATAACGAGAGAAAGTCGGAATTAACCGTTGTAAAATTTAAATTGGAAAACGTTAGGGTGTGGGGGAGCAGGAATGTTGGTGCCTATTAAAAGAAACGTGAAGTAAACAGCTATACAGCGGAGTGATTGGATTACCTTCCGTGCCTGATGCTGGAGGTTGGATCCGTAGCTTCGCTGTCCGCTGTTGGCGCCGACCGGGATTCTCCTGCCAACTGAAGTCACCTGACCGTTACCTCCAGAGTCCAACTTAGCTTTGGGTCCGCTCTTCGCACTCGGTCGTGGGGCGCCTTGCACTCGCTGGTTTGATGTATGATGAACTTGCGCGTGAATGGTGTTTTAATTCGAGAATAGAATCTACGAGAGCGAAAACTGTGTCGACTCAACGGCGGTTTGAAATCACACTGACTTTTTAAACAAAACGAGAGGGGAGGGGAAACGTCAAGTTCAAACGTCACGTTGACAGTAGAGCCACTATACAAATAAAAATAGATTGCTATGTTGCAAACTTGAACAATTAGTAATATGGATTCGGTGATATAAGTACCTTAAATATGTATGTAATGTATATGGTAAATGATTTATTGTTACAAATTTTATATTTATATAAATATGTTAGATATTATTTTTAAATTCCGATATTTACAAGTTATCAAAAAAGTATTTCTTAAGCAGGTTTTTCTTATTTTTTTCCGTGACTGTTTCCTTTAATTTTAAGGGGATTTCATTAAACAACCTAGGTGCTATATACGCTAATGTGCGCTCGCCGTATTTGTTATTTTTACCGATAGTCATTAGTTTTTTTTGTGATATTTTTCTTAAATTTGTTTTTATTTGTATATGTTTCATTATCGATGTATTATATATATTGTCCATGAGGATTAGATATTTCGTTTTAATATGCATTACTTTGCAGTATTTAAAGAGTTTGTTATAATCATTTCTATACTCTACTTTAATTTTCCTGGGGACAATTTGTTTAAGTAATCTGAGTTGAAGGTTATATATATTGTCTAGATAACTCTTAAATGTCCTGCCGTAACTTGTAAGCCCATATGATATTAACGATTCAGCTAATGATTTGTACATGTTGATTAATATTTTGTAAGGTACCTTGTATTTTATAACTGAAAACTTAGCAAGGATCGCTCGTAATTTGTCGCATAGAGAATCTATGTGAGGACCCCAGTTAAAGCGTTCGTCTACAATAACGCCGAGGTAAGAGGCTTGATTGGTCCGTTGTATTGTTGGACATGCACAGTTTGGAAAATCTATACTGTGTGTGTGAAGGCAGTTGTGACTATGCGCGACTAGGTTAATGCTACTGGTAATTGGTCTACGTCCAGAACTTATGTACATAAGTTGTGTTTTATTAGAATTAAGCACTAATCCTGCATCGTGCGACCATTTACTTATGGAATTGAAGTCTTCTTGGAGTTTCTTGAGAGCCATGTTAATATCCTTGTCCGATATTACTAAGCATGTATCATCCGCGTACTGATAGATGGAGCAGTACTTGATTACATTTTCCATGTCATTTACATACGCTAGATAGTGCAGGGG
>JALPQI010012890.1:0-29407 GCA_025490895.1 Thaumatotibia leucotreta | reverse complement strand
GTTCTTCAAAAGAGGAGTGTACAAGTTCTTATTGGGTCGGCAACGCGCATGTGACACCCCTGGGGTTGCAGGCGCCCATAGGCTACGGTGACTGCTTTCCATCAGGCGGGCCGTATGCAAGCATTTGCCACCGACGTGGTATAAAAAAAAAACACTTCAATATCTTAGTGGACTCTTACAACACCCACAAGAGGATTTGGGGTCGTGACAAATCTATTCTTACTGCCGTCACCATACGGCCTCAACATCTGTTAGTTGTATTTTAGCGACAAATGGGTCTTAATCGCGTAAAATTACGTTTAATACTACCCTGACGTTTCGGGCATGATGTTACACCCGTGGTCGCAGGCAAACTCAACATAGTATAACGCGATTAAAACCCGTTTGTCATTAAATATGAGTGATAATCGTGAAACTTTAAATCCATGTACCCGTTGTATTGTAAGAGAGACTCGTTAAGAAAATAAATGCGCTGACTGGGATTCAAACCCGGAACTACCCTCTTAGTAAGCAAAATCACTAAGGATTGTAGCCACGGAAGCTTGAAATACAAGGACGATGATACATGAACCCACCAAAATCTCAACCAATCAAATTGCATTAACAGCCATAATTTGAAACATCAAAATTTTAACGACGGCCGTCTTACGATCTTAAAATCAACGTAATCTTGTCTCACAACTAAAAAATGTTCACCACCTTTGCCTAAATACCTCGATTAATTAGAACTTTATTCATATAGACATAAAGTTCAATTTGTTGATCGGTGCCAGTGGTAGTGAACCTTTCGTCTGTTGTTAAACTCCTTATAGTTGAGTAATTACTAAAGTCCCACGCACCATGAATGGGATTTATTCATAGGTTCAAATCCAGAGATAGTTAGTGGCGTGTGTGTCTTGAAAGGTGTAGCAATACAGGGTGATGTTTTATTTTTGTTAGAATTTTGTTTATATTTGCATTTGATACTTTCATTCAAAATTAAAAGCGTAGCCCTTTTATACAAACCTTTTGTCCTTTTAGAAGTTTTAAATGTATTATTTATATTAACAGTAGCTGATTAGAATATACATGAAAAACGTTTCAAATGGCGGTATCTATCTTCAAAACGAAATTAACTTTTAATTCATAATTCAATTTATATAATATTTTTATGGTTTTAGATTATTTTTAAAAATTTTGACAAATTTACTGAAAATTTATATTAATTTCTAAACTAAGTTATAAGAGATATAATCGAAATTAACTTCCCAATTAATCTTAATAATCGATTCACATCACACCACATCATTAGCCTACGATAGTCCACTGCTGGACGTACACCTCTCCTATGTACTATGCGTATAGTTGCATTAGGAGGTAAATACCCATAATCGCCACGCTGGGCAAGCTGATTGGCGATCGCAGTAATGTGTCCACTATGATGACGGTGCTGCCCATCATCAATCTTTTATCAAATAATGATCAGTGACACTTCAATCCCTTAGTCGACTCTTACGACACCCGCAGGAGGAGTTGGGGTGGTGATAAATGTTTCTCAAAAATAATCGATTGATTGTTAACGTGCTTTCCAGAATAATTGAATTTTTTTTTTTGGAGTGAGTAAAATAATGCAGTCATTAAAATAAATCAAATTCGGCTGCAGTAAATAATGCCAGAAATGTGCAGCGCATTTATCATTTACGACTTCATATCGGAAAATCGTGTATTTTTAAAACGAAGAATTTATGGTACAGGGAAATATGATAAATTATTTATTGCATTACGTAAAAGCAATAAAAGGTTAAGAGTAAAAGTGCTTGGAAGCAAACACCTCAATTTTCTGATTGAAAATTTTATATATCTAAGACATTAGAAAATCAAAATATTATTATGAAACATCACATCACATAAATCATCAGTCTTTATAAGTCCACTGCTGGGCGTAAGCCTCTCTTATTAACTATTAATATTATTTTGTACTCATTAGAACTTGTGGAAGCAATAAATTATTGAGTATTGAATTGAACATGTGTCGTTTACTCTATACACGCTCATACAAAAAGTCACTAATGTGATATATTATTGGCCGGTACTGTACCTACATGTTTTTATCTACATCAATATCATAATTTCCCTATTATGTATCCAGAAGCGGTAATGTAATGACCTATATTAAGAAACCTGTGCCTGTATCATAATGTTAACATTAAAGTATCGGTGTCAATACATTAATGTTATAAAGTTAACGTCTTTTTGTTTTTTTTTTCAATAATAGTACATTACTACCGAGGCCGCGAAGTGACTGGTTGCCGGCCGAATATATGTAGACGGCCGAGCGAAGCGAGGCCGGATAGTATTCGGACGGCAACCCGTCACTTCATGGCCGAGGTATGTATAATGCTTTTCTCAAACATGCAATGAAATGAAACAAAAAAAATATCTTCATTCTAAGAAATTATAAGTCAACTACATAACTAAATCTTTGAAACACAAAAAAATCAAATACTTTTTTTTAATATTTTTAGTCCTTGTGGACAGGCGAAAGCACTAAGCTATACTGCCTTAAAAATCAAATACGACACCGACTCCTCATTTTTTTTTTAAGTTTGACATGTTTGAAAGGTGCAAATTTTTACCTTTAAAAAGCGATATTAGACGATGCGGTCTGTTGGGTCCAATTAATCGCATGCGATGATTGGGGCCGACGGATCGCACCGTATAATACTGCTTTTTAAACATTATTTATTTTGAGTAGTTATTGTACATATTTTAAATTATATAATTTAAATACCTAATTATAACTGCAACAATTAGCCAATCATTATTTTTAATACTAATATTACTTACAGATAATTATTGGCTAAAAGCCAAGATGCCAGGTCACAACCCTATGTCAAATGAAAATTAAAAAAGAGGCACTTGCCGGCCTAGGCCGGCAAAGGGGTACTTCCCGGTCGCTTTTTAGGCACGTAACTACAACATTTCATTGCATGTTTGAGAAAATATTCATTGTAGTATATTTTTTCACAAATTAAATGATTTCAACTGATTTGAATAGTTATGTATAGAGGTATTTTACTAAATGGATATTAATGTAAATAAAGGTGAATTGGATAAGGTGATTGAATAAATTTATGATATGGAGGTAGATAAAGTTATGTGTGTGACTGCATAATTAGGCATTAAACAGGAGTCTGGTTTATTAAACGAGCCGTAGGCGAGTTTCATAGTAAGATCACACGAGTCTTATTATGCGCCAGCCACATAATAGTACATTACTACCGAGGCCGGGAAGTAACTGGTTGCCGGCCGAATATATGTAGACGGCCGAGCGAAGCGAGGCCGGATAGTATTCGGACGACAACCCGTCACTTCATGGCCGAGGTATGTATAATGCTTTTCTCAAACATGCAATGAAATGAAACAAATAAATGTATCTTCTTTCTAAGAAATTATAAGTCAACTACATAACTAAGTCTTTGAAACACAACAAAAGTCAAATACGACACCGACACCTCATTTTTTTTTTAAGATTGACCTGTTTGAAAGTTGCAAGTTTTTTATTTAAAAAAGCGGTATTAGACGACGCGGTCGGTTGGGTCCAATTAATCGCATGCAGTGATCGGGGCCGACGGATTGCGCCGTATAATACTGGTTTTTAAATATTATTTTGAGTAGTTATTATACATTTATTTTAAATTATATAATTTAAATACCTAATCATAACTGCAAAAAATTGCAAATATTTTTTTTTATGCTAATATTACTTACAGATAATTATTGACTAAAAGCCAAGATGCCAGGTCACAACCCTATGTCAAATGAAAATTAAAAAAGAGGTACTTGCCGGCCTAGGCCGGCAACGAGCTACTTCCCGGCCACTTTTTTGGAACTTAACTACAACATTTCATTGCATGTTTGAGAAAATAACTATTACACGTCTTCCCATTAAACATCGTCCTGTATACCGTCTTAGCCATGTTATCTGACCCACCCCGGTCACAGTGACTGCCCGCTGTGGGATGCTCCCACGAACGCTTTATACTACGATTAATTACACTATAAAGATTGTACGGGCGTTACATAATTAGATCATAATAACACTGAAATAATATTTGAGAATATTGACAAAATTTATTATTTGTAAAGAAGTTTTTGACAAAATAGGACATTACGACACAAGTGCGAAAAACATGAAATTCGTAACTCGTGTCGATTTAAAACACTCCCTATCGGTTGTGTTTTAAAACATCGCCACTCGTTACGAATTTCGTTTTTGCACGTGTCTCGTACAACGTTTTTTTAGTGCAGATGGCCCTCCGAAGTTTTGGACCTGACGTAAAATGACACACTTCTCGCACTAGAGCCTAAAACAGGCACCATCTGTACTAGTTAATAGTATATTGTGCATCAAGGGGGGTAAGTACGGAATTACTAACGTGAGTGTAAGAAGCCCGACGCCGTCAGGCGGAGGGCTTTTATGACTCGAGTTAGTATTCCGCTTACCGACCGTGATGCATACAATGTTTTTCATCACACTTGCTGACAAAAAAATAAGTTTTAAGAAATAACATTATTAAATGACGTACTGACATTTCTATTACTCCCTAGGGAATTTCACTTTTCTATTACTCCCGCTGCGCGCGAAAACAATGGCGCGCTTAGGCAGCAAGTGTGATGAATTAAATAATTTTATTAAGTACGTATTTTGTATTCTATACATCCTTAATCCTTAGCAACAGTTCTATTCAACAGTGAAAAAATCCTATAAAGGGGGCCTAGACTGCAAGTCGTCAATGCGTAGAAATTACCTTTCTCCATAAAAATTAAAGTGAATATTAACTGCACCATAAGGCGATCATTAAAAGTTCCTTACAACGAATCAACAAAACCGCACCTCGTACCAAAATACAAAACCGATAACTACTTTTCGAAACATATTTCATCCATTGCTGCTCCAAAACCAGTTTTATTTTACTTATTCTTTAATGTCTATAGTTAAGTAGCAATGGATGTGGAACAAAGCGATAAGCGTGGAAAGCTGTGGTCGAATGAACTAAGACGTTTGGTCGAAGAATACACTTTCAATGGAGACAGGTGGCGAATACAGTGTAGGACAATTTAAGTGCTTCCGATTTGTAAATTCAATTCAATTCGATTCTGGTGAAGGTCGCTGGATTCCGCTCGATGCGGGTGGCACCGGACCGGTCATTGTGGCAATCTTTGGGGGAGGCCTATGTTCAGCAGTAGACGTCTTTCGGCTTATATGATGATAGTGATGATGATGATTTGTAAATTTGTATTATAGTCTGTAATATTATTTCAATATCTTTGTACAACACATACATAATATATAACAGACAACATGATGATGTGTTTATGATGGTGTGTTTATGATATTCAGACTTATTATTGTTTATGTTTTTTGTGAACCCACATACATTTTTACCATTTTTTTATTTGTGTTTTTAAGCTGTAACACTAGGTACTAATATCTATTTAAATAGTACGATACTGCAAACACTACGATTTTGTACCATTTGGCGTAGAAACTTTAGTTTCATGGGATCCCAGCGCACACAAATAATTGTTTGTTGAAAATCGCGAAACGTCTCGTTGAAGTAACTAAAGACCGAAGAGCTGGCGACTTCCTCGCTCAACGCATCAGTATTGTGACACAGCGAAGAAATGCCGCCAGCATCCTCGGTACAATGCCACAAGCACATATTTCAAAGCAAATGAGTGGTTATGTATATAAATTGTACAGTTTTGAAATTAAAGAACAGTAAAAATAAAGAATCACAGGAATAGAATGTGATAAATAAACATTTCAAATATTTTTTCCTAATTGTATTCATGAGTGAATATCTGAGCGTTTCAACCGGCTAATTTTGGTAGCATTTTTGCCGAAGTTGCTATTCGTTACAATGTGCTACGTTGTCATTTGAAGGAGTCACGATACTTTATACAAATGACGAAGTATAACATTCAGACGTTTAGAAACTTCGGCAAAAATGCTACCAAAATGAGGCAGTTGAAACGCTCCAATATTCACCCTTATTTAACTCGTGTTGGATTTGGGCATTTTTGCGAGAAGAGATACAAAAACTTATTTTTCTGAAACAGGTAAATTTTATGTTTTTCCTGCAAAGAATCACGAGCTCTTTCGATCCTACTAGAAGAAAAAAAGTGTCCCAAATTTTTGTTTCTATTACGTAACCGTTTTTCAAACACTTTGTACAGCGGTTACAAAGTGGAGAGCATGTAAAATGTATGAAAAATGTGGGACCATTTTTTTCTTGTAATTTTTTTCTACTAGATTGAAAGAATTCGTTATTTTGAATAGGAAAATCATTGAATTTACCTACCTTAAGAAAAAAATTTTTTGGATTTCTTCTCGCGAAAATGGCCACTTCCACTCTGGCAAACAACTCAAGTTCTTAAATTGATCTCTCATATTGTCCGCAAGTGTACGACCGTTGGCATTATAAGCACCTGCCCAAGCTGACGCTGACTATTGTATTGTACTGTTTACATCATGACATGTGCTCACTATAGACCTATATCAGTCCACTTCTGGACGTAAGCCTTATTGGGTCGATTGCAAGAAAATTGTACAAAGACAAGACAAGACATTTATTGGTTTTTTACACCTTCAATAATATGGTAAACATACATTAAATAATTTCATTACAATAAAATATACAATACGAATATACAATATGAAAGTCCACTCCTGGACGTAGGCCTCTCCTATTAACTATGCGTATAGACGCATGAGGAGGTAAATGCCCATAATCGCCACGTTGGGCAAGCGGATTGACGATCGCAGTAATGTGTCCACTATGATGACGCTGCTGCTCATCATCAATCTTTTATCACAAAATGATCAGTGACACTTCAATCCCTTAGTCGACTTTTACGACACCCGCAGGAGGAGTTGGGGTGGTGACAAATGTATTCTTACTGCCGTCACCACACGGCAGGTATTAATCATACACCGTCAATAACATGGCAAACATACATTAAATCATTTCATTACAATAAAATATATAATTCAATAAATAAGTTAACAAATTAAATATTGATTATATACAACAATTGTACAAAGTTAAGACCTTAATCAAAACAAATTACAAGAAGGTGCATTTAGACCAAACGAGCATTCGCTCATTCTATCCCCCACTCTACGAAATGAACGAATTTCGACGAATCACGTCTTGTGTAACGAACGAATTTCGTAAACTGTAGTGTAGGTAGGGGTCCCTACCTACACTACTGTTTTAAATTCGTTCGTTCGTCTGGAAATCAGCGCTGGTTATACTACTCGTACCACGTATATCTAGCAAATAGTTCATGTTGTTTTTAATTGTTTAATTATATTATATGGTTACTTTGTTCTTCACCTTATTTTTTTTATGATTACGCTATGTTTCAACATGAAGCTTGAATTATTGTTATCATTTTGTTTTTTTTTTTTTTTACTAAAGTTACTTACACAAACTATGTGGTATACTATGTCCAACGACCCTAGCACAGTACACAGTACAACGCAGTAGTAAATAGCGGCAAATTTAAAAGATATGGGGTCAATTTTGTGTCTATCTGTACAGTGCGTTTGGATAGTTCTCCAAGAGTTTCCGTACTTTTAAGCTGGGTGTAGATAATATATTATTATAATATGAACCTAAATCGGACCTCGAAAAACCGCTTATTGTAGCCGTACCACGACTTTACAAGTATCTGCAGCTAAAGCAGGCCATCGCGCTCGCTCCAATATGACACTGACATCAGTGCGAGCGGGATAGAATGCATTACGTATCGAGTAAATTCTAACGTCAACCTTCAAGTCAAGGGTGAATAGGCACCTTCTGCAGTGTTATTCACTAAGGAAACCACCTTGCTAACAGCGCTGTGTCAGCGCTGCGGCAGCGTCGAGCCTAAAAATGGTATTCACTAATGTACTTTAAACGACACTAGCTCTCGGCGACGAATGCGGCGTGAGCTGGAACTACACTGCGTCGAGAGTTACCGCCTACAGTTCAACGACGAGCTGTTCTACGTTAGTGAATACCGTTTTTCGCAGCGATGCGAAAAACGGTACGTTGCAGGCAAATTACCTCGAGATAATAGTAAAGGATTTGATCAGATTCATCAGATCAGATCAGATTGAACAGGCTAAACAGCTAAATTCTGTTTTTTGATTGTTGTATTTTTTATTTCATTGCATATGTTTGAGAAAAGCACTATACATGCCTGGCCGTGAAATGGGCTTACCGGCTTCGTATCACAGTCCGGCCTGCCTGCGGCACTACCTGTTCATAGCATACCTACTCAGCCGATAAGTCCATCTTTCCCGGCGTCTGCAGTAATGTACTATCAACTAAGGAAACCGCCTTGCTAACAGCGCTGTGTCAGCGCTGCGGCAGCGTCGAGCCTAAAAATGGTATTCACTAATGTACTTTAAACGACACTAGCGCTCGGCGACGAATGCGGCGTGAGCTGGAACTACACTGCATCGAGAGTTACCGCCTACAGTTCGACGACGAGCTGTTCTATGTTAGTGAATACCGTTTTTCGCAGCGCTGCGCTCTACGTCGAAGTGAAAGCTGTCTCGTCGTCGTGCTCGTTGACGGACGCAGCGTCGAAGGTGTGAATAAGAGAATAGCATAGCTGGGCAAACTCACTCCATCGCAGTCTCTGCCCTTGGCTAGTCTGTGGCCATGAGTAATCCCATTTATTTCCCATTATTTTTCCAACTCATGTCAGTGCGAGTGAGATAAATGCATTAGGTATGTATTGTATTGTATTGTATGATAGTCCACTGCTGGACGTAGGCCTCTCCTATTAACTACACGTATAGACGCATTAGGAGGTAAATACCCATAATCGCCACGCTGGGCAAGCGGATTGACGATCGCAGTAATGTGTCCACTATGATGACGCTGCTCTCCATCGTCAATTTTTTATCAAATAGTGGTCAGTGACACTTGAATCCCTTAGTCGACTCTTACGACACCCGAAGGAGTTGGGGTGGTGACTAATGTATTCTTACTGCCGTCACCACACGGCCAAGTAAAACCTAAAGTATTTTTACTTTCCAACTCATGCTACTGGGCGTATCCAAAAACAATGAAACGTTGGAAACGAACCGGTAATTTCACAGCGAAATTAATTAGTTTGGAGTGAAATATGCTCAACATTTTGCGTAGCGTTGTAAAGGTGGGGGTAGACTGACCTATTTTAATTAAATTTATTTTGGACGGCCTCCGTACCTCAGCCGGTACTAGGCAGCCAGTTTTTCAAATGAAGTCTAGTTTATTTGTTTATGTATAATATTATATCCAATTATCCCGTCTCAATGATACTATATACTTACTTACCTTAAAATCTATGCTCTCCACCCTACATATATATTTATATAACAATTCTATTTAACTACATAATGTATTTTTCCTAACTAGTGCGCAAAAATGAACTTTGCGCACGCTTCGCGCGCGGTAATTTCTCTTTTTGACGCACTTTTTATGACAAAAATCGTCCCTTACACATGCAAAAACTTTTTTTAGTACAGATGGTGCCTTTTTTATGCTCTAGTGCGAGAAGTGAGTCATTTTACGTCAGTCGTGGTTTAAAACATCGCCACTCGTTTCGAATTTCATGTTTTTCGCACGTACGTTTTTCGTGTCGTAATGTACTATTTTAACTCTGGTGATTGTCGCCCTCGTTTCACTCGGGCTCCAACTTTCACCCTCGCCGAAAAAAAGTTTTCCCGCACTAGTTAGGAAATGTACTATATTTTCTTAATAACGCTCGCTTGTTGTTGTTCGTTTCTATCTTCCAATGGGTTCCACGGAAGACCAGCGCTCCGGCATCAGGATCCTTAGCCAAGTTGCCAATCGCTAACGCTTAGTAGCGTATCGTAGTTTTCCCTCTCTGTCAATCTTTCATATTAGTGCGACAAAGACAGTTAGCTGCCTTTCGTTTACGATTGACGATTATGCGGTAGCGATTGGCAACTTGTCTAAGCACCCAGATGTCAGAGCCACAGAATTAGATTTGGATAGAAGAAACAAGTTCATTCATTTGTATGGCGGCCGAGCGTGTCAGATTTTGTACTGAAGTTGTTACTTGCCTATGATTTTAAATATGTCTCAGGCCCTTGAGTATTCATATTTTTTTGTGTTGTTGCAATTAATATTACTTAAGGAGGCATTATTAATGTTTTTGTTCAGTTCAACTTACAAAATTTGACGCCCGAAAGCTGCAAGCTGCGATTAAAGACGGACAACTCAGTGGATTTCACTGAGTTCATTTGAGACGCTAAGTAGATACGTTTGCTTGATCTATGGAATATATAATATCTGTGGTCAGAGCATATGCTGAGTGGTACCCAATTGCAGTTCCTACAGCAACACACTTTTCTCACCTTTTTGTTTTTTTTAGCGTCTGTATTTTTAATTGTATCTGTATTTTCTCTCTGTAAATGTAAGAATGTATCTTATTGTTCTGTGTGTAATTCCAGTTGTGTAATAAATGTTTATTCTTTCTTTATCTATCTTCATATCTATGCATCGGTGTGGTGACGTCAATAAGAATACATTTGTCACCACCCCAGCTCAGCACCCCGCCCCATGTCGTAAGAATCGATTAAGGGATTGAAGTGTCACTGACCATTCTTTGATAGAAGATTGATAATGGGCAGCAGCGTCATCATAGTGGACATATTATGATATTACTGCGATCGCCAATCCGCTTGCCCAGCGTGACGATTATGGGCATTTACCTCCTAATACGTTTATACGCATAGTTAATAGGAGAGGCTTACGTCCAGCAGTGGACTATCATAGGCTGATGATGATGATGATGAACAGGTATTTAACTAGTAATCAAAGAGCGGAATTTTCATAGCGAAAATCTAACTGTCAAAGGGACAAAATTGACTAAACTATTATACTACGACTTATCGATGACGATGACGACTTATGAATAGCCCATTACCAGTGAACGAATTTATAGAAACTCGGCCAGACTGAAACAGCTCCAGGAGTAGTTTTTCAGGAACGCCCACTCAAGAGTAGTTTGCGTTGGGTCATAATTGCACAGACAGGATGTTTCCATGTGGTTTATGTGCGTTCACTGCCCATTACTAACTTAAAAGATTATTCTATAGCCTGTGATCTCTTTTATAAGTAACTTACATTTCGATATTCAAATAAATCATGTCAGGCGTCAACACTTCTATATGGAGTGTGCTTCAAACTCTATCACTTATGAAAACTGAAGTGACATAAATAGCATATGTGACGCTGTCATGATTTATTTTAATATTGAAATTCAAGTTACTTACATAAGAGGTCAAAACTTACAGATAATCTTTTAGTTGGCAATCTGTGACCTATATATAACATGGACGTCTAACGCCAGCTCTAAAATGCCCCCAAACACAATTGTTCAATTATGCCAAGATGGGCAGGACATAGCGCTCTTTTTTTAACACCGCGTATATTTCAGCGCAAAATTTTTGATAAATGTTTATAGAATAAAGCCAATCAAAACTTTGATGGACCAATCACAACAAATTTTAAATGGCGGTTTGAGTTTTTATAAGTTGACATTGAAATTCATTACCGTGATGCATTGAACAGGGGGTGACACTTGGCAACTAAAATTCAGGACCGTTTTTGAAAGGCAATTTAGTATGGCGTGCGGCTTCCATGTTTTATTTGTTCGTAGTTGGCAATGGATTATTCCATAAAATTGTTTGGTCAATCCCTCTGACGATTCGTTTTTCGCTATGAAAATTCCGCTCCTTGCTTATAATATCATATGTTTTCATTTTCTTATCTTAACCAACCAAATTACACCGAAACATAAATCTCATAATTTAATCTACATACAAATCTGGCCGTTACCTTCAATATTGCGGTGAACTCACTTACATGTAAACGCGCCCTTAGCGCGATGATTTACAACGCCCATATTGCTCGGCGTGTGTAGCTGCCCTTATTTTTATTGAGTCGGATTATTATTTCCGTTATTATTTTGCATTATCAGTTGATTTACTATGACGTATATCATAAGTAGGTCATATTTGGATGAATCAACTTTTTCGAAAAATAATACCTAGAACATTTTGGCGGGGATAATTTTCACCAGTAGGAATAGATGAGTGAATCAACTTTTTTCTGTCTGTTATTATCATGGTTACGGTCGCCTGAGTCACGCTGGTTTAAGGGTCATTTGCAGAAAAAGTGTACCTTTTAATGTCACGAAAATAAGTATGTAAATTGTGATTTCTCAGTTAACTTACTCCCATACTAAAGGTATGAAAAATTCTGTAACAAATTTGAGTTTTTTTTTATCAGTTTCGTTACATTTCGTTTCATACATTTAGTATGGGAGTAACTAAACTGAGTAATCTCAATTTACATACTTATTTTCGTGACACTAGGGACATACTTTTTTTGTTTCATAATTGAAAAGTACGCACGATGCCGAGTAAAATGACGCATTACATACAGCCCATGATCGTAAAAAAAATTAAAAGGGACACTTTTTCTGCAAATTACCCTTTTTGCATAATTATGATACTTAAACTATGCAAACATGCATTTCTTTTGGTGTTAATAAACCCTATTCTTGATAAGCCATTTACAGACATGGACTTTGTGTAGTTATGTTTACCTACATAAATTAAGTAGCACAATTTTGCTTGAAACCAGCGTGACTCAGGCGACCGTAACCATGGCAATAACAGACAGAAAAAAGTTGATTCACTCATCTATTCCTACTTGTGAAAATTATCACCGATTAATTTTCAAGGTATTATTTTTCTAAAGTTTTCCAGGTGCCTATTTCACCATAATGACAGGTGTGAAAATTGTAAAATTTGTACAACTTTTACTGACGCGTCACAGACCACCATTGGCTACAGCTACCGATTACTAATTAAATGGACAGTCCATATGCTTATTCGCTACCAACATAGAATTATTAAAAAAAAGTTTTTTCTTTAATAAACTACCTTGCGACAATCGTCACAAGGTTAAAGGTGGATTTAGACTAAACGAGCAAATGCTCATTTTATCCTTCACTCTACGAAATCAACGAATTTAGACGAATTATGTTTTGTGTAACGAACGAATTTCGTAGTGGGGGATAGAATGAGCATTCGCTCCATTGGTCTAAATCCACCTTTAGAAGGATTTTCATTAATTTTTGACACGAGGTCTTGCCTGTGTCGGGATTTCCCTACAATTGTCGTTTTTCCTAAGACAATCGTAATTTTACTCCTCAAAAAAATTGCTATTAACCGTTGATTTATTAAAATGTTCAAATTCAAATGATTTTTACTTGTAAACATATTATTAAAATGTTCAAATTCAAATGATTTTTAGGGTTCCGTAGCCAAAATGGCAAAAACGGAACCCTTATAGATTCGTCATGTCCGTCTGTCCGTCTGTCCGTCTGTCCGTCTGTCACAGCCGATTTACTCGGAAACTATAAATGCTACAGTAACGAAATTTGGTGAGAATATGTGTTGTATGAACCGCTACAGGATTATGATACTAAATTGTAAAAAAAACCATTGGGGTGGGGGCCCTCCATACATGTAACTGAGGGATAGAATTTTTTTTTTAGTTTTACATAAGCGTGTGGGGTATTAATAGAAAGGTCTTTGAAAATGATATGAAGGTTTATACATCACATTTTTATTTAAGCAAATTGTTTTCGAGATATCAGCTCTCAAAGTCTGAAAAATGTGTCCCCCCCCTCTATTTTTTAAACTACGCGATATAAAATTCTGAAAAAAATATATGTTATGCACATTAATAAACTCATTCAACGATTTTTGGTTTGATTAAAATATCTCGTATAGTTTTTGAGGTAGGTTGATTTAACTGTAATAAATAAATAAATATTTTAATCATAAATTGATAATGGTACGGAACCCTTTGCGCGCGAGTCCGACTCGCACTTGGCCGGTTTTTATTTGTAAACATACATAGGTAACAATGTTGATACAAAATTATGTGAGAGCTCTATGCTTCGCTTGTGCTTTGTTTGCTATACATTTTATATTGGTGGCAAACAAACACACCGCCAATCCGCTGGTAAGCGGTAACCGTAGCCTATGAATGCTGGTAATAGGAGAAACAGTATTTTATACAATTGTCGCACTTGTCACCATGGTGAAACAAGGGCCAGGATGCTTAGCCAAGTTGCCAATCGCTAACGCTTAATAGCGTATCGTAGTTTTCCCTCTGTCACTCTTTCATATTAGTGCGACAAAGACAGTTAGCTGCCTTTCGTTTACGATTGACGATGAAGCGTAGCGATTGGCAACTTGTCTAAGCACTCTGGTCCCATTTCCTCTTCAGAAATTCTGAAGATGTATCACAGGTGCCATTTAGAGTTTCTTAGAAATCCCTAAAACGACCCATTAATTAACGACGTATATAATGGTTCCGTGGTCTTTAACGGTAGTCATAAAACATTAATTATTTTGAGTGTAGTCGTAACATCAATTATAGTTTTGGCGAATCTTTTTTGGTAACTGTGTAATGTGTACTCGTATACCTAATGGGTAATACGTGATTGTTCTTTCTTTTTCTTTTAGGGTTTAGTGAACATTTTTCTATACCTTAGTACTAAATTTTTTTGTAAAACATTTTTTTTAATAATATTAATGCAGTACATATTAATTGCATTCCCGTTGTAAGAGGTTTTAGGACTCAGAATAGCCCTCCAATATGTTTTAGGAAGTTCCAGAAGATTCGTTAATATTTTTAAATGACATAAAATAGTTGTAGGTAATGAATTGGGGCGAAAAGGTTCTCCAGTGGCAGCCACTTACCGGAAGACGCAGCGTGGGTAGGCCCCCCACAAAGTGGACTGATGACCTGGTGAAAGTCGCAGGAGTCCGCTGGATGCGGATGGCGCAAGACCGGTCATTGTGGCAATCGTTCGGGGAGGCCGTTCAGCAGTGGACGACTTTCGGCTGATCTGATCATGATAATGATGAGTAGGTGACTAGGTCCTAGTTACTACTAATTTTACTATTTACTGCATATTATATTTATTTACAAAATACTTTCCATAGAAATCCCTCAGTGAGCTTATTTTGCGTGCCGAAACCTGCAACGGGAATGTATTTATTTTTTACCATCCTGTATATTATAATAAATAAATAATAATAAATATCTTGGACATCTTACACAAATCGACCTAGTCCCACGGTAAGCTCAATTAAGGCTTGTGATGTGTGTACCGGGCGACGATATATATTATAATAGATAGATACATAATAGATACTTAAATACATAGCCAGCAATGACCAAGGAACAAATATTTGAGTTAAATAAATACACAAATAATGCCCTCGCTGGGATTGGATTTCGATTTATATTATAATTTACTACGATATTCGATTATAATTTACTGAATATTTGTTTTCGTTAAATGAAATTTTCTCAAACCACAATTACGAATTAAAGACAATTATATTCGTAATTTAAAGCAAACAGTTAAAACTTAAAATAAACGTTGATCGAATGAACATAAAATTAATTATAACAACTCAATCAATGTAACACATGTTACCAGTTGTAATGCGAATGGAAATATTAATTAAAATCATACAAGCTATTATTGGAAATCCAAAACTATTGAACAGCTGATCAATAGGGTCGTTTAGCAAATAAACAGTGAATAAAAAAACAGTAGGTCGACATTAAGTAAGTAAATAAAATAATAAATAAATATTTTGGAACACCTTACACAAATCGACCTAGTCCCACGGTAAGCTCAATTAAGGCTTGTGATGTGGGTTCCAGGCGACGACAGCCATGACCAAGGAACATATATGTCAGCCACCGTAGCCTAGTTGGTAGTGACCCTGCCTACGAAGCTGGAGGTACCAGGTTCGAATACCGGCGAGGGCATTTGTTCCTTGGTCATGGCTGTCTATCTATTTAAGTATCTATATGTATCTATCTATCTATTATATACATCGTCGCCTGGTACCCAAATCACAAGCCTTAATTGAGCTTACCGTGGGACTAGGTCGATTTGTTAAGATGTCTCAAGATATTTATATTTGATATTTATTTATTTATATTTTTAGTTGTGATAAATAAATACACAAATAATGCCCTCGCCGGGATTCGAACCCGGAACTTCAACCATTTTATCCAAGATCCCGACTTGTTGCCAATGGAGTCAACCCAGGGGGTAACCTATTGAACTTTCGAAAATCCTTTGTCCGATTTTCACTTGTCCGAAAACGGTTCCTCGAATTTTTATAATCCATGTACATTGTTTACCATATTTTTTGAAATGGTCCTCGTTTTCTATCCCACATCAACATTTTCCCGAATTTCGATAACCAGAAGAACGGTTGCCAAATTTATTATTTGACAACCGATTTGTTAACCATGTTTTCATAAATCCGATGCTAAGCGAAATCGAAATGTCATTTTACCTTATATCAGTAACCAGAACAACGGTTGCCAACATTTTTATTTGACAATCGATTTGGTAACCACCTTTTCATAAATCGGAAATGTAATTTTCCCTTATATCAATAACCAGAAGAACGATTGTCGGACAAGTGAAAATCGGATAAGGGATTTTCGAAACTTCAATAGGTTACCATCGATGCTATGTCGATGCTACGTGTAATTGAAATATTATTTTTAATCCTAATGTTCATTGTAATAAATATTGTTTTCCCTACTACTCGAACTGTCAATTTTCACTGCGCCTACTTTTATTATGTCCGAAATTTCATTCAAAAAGGCATTTTAATAACAACATGCAAAACATTTGAACAACAGGGTGATTGGTTAAAAAAAATGTTCAAGTAAACCAGGGTAAAACCGACGTGGATTGGTTAGGTTTCGAAGCTAGGGCGGAGTGAATGGCGTAGTCTTTAAATACTTAAGTATTTTTAATCAATTGTTTACACATCCTCATACTTACAAAACCAAAAAAAGGGGGGACGGGGTGGCGAAGCCCCCCACCAGGGGGGCTCGGGGGGCGAAGCCCCCCGCATTAAAAAAGAAATAATCTGAACCTCCCCTACCTTAACCTGGATAGGTTCGTTAGGTACCTTTCATCCCTTAGAGCGGAAATAGAAGCCCCGCGCAGCGGGGCTTCGTCGACCGGTTCCCAGGTCAAAATTGCTCACTTAAATTCTTTGGACAACAGGGCGAATTATTTAGTAATAGTTAAGTATAAGGAATAAAAAAATATTTTTAAAGTTAATTAAAGGTAGGTAATCACTTTTAGTACATTAAATAGTAGGAACATCACCATTATGCACAATAATTTTTCGATACATATACATAAGACACGAAAATCATTAGGACAAACAATATTTAGGAACAACCAAGTTAACCAACCAACAAAAATATGCGCAACAATGTTTATGCCATTCATTTTTCGGCGTAAAGTTATTATGCGACAAATTTTTCGGAATAAAATCATTATGCCACCCGATATAGACCCCCTCCCGGGGCAGATCCGAGTCGGATAGGTTAGGTTAGAAGACTAAGGCGGGAGCTTTGCTTTGCTCTTGGGAGTGTTTATTCGAAATAATGAATTCGATTGTTTGATAGGGGGGGAAATAATACTTCGCTCAAAATACTTTATGCCAAAAAAAGTAGTTGGCAAATGATACTTCGGAATTTTTACAAGTGTTGATTCGAATCATAAGCGAAGTAAAATTGCTGCTAACTGAGAAAGGGGGTAAATAATAAACAGGGAAACGTACTTTCGGGGTAATAAAATTTGGGTCAATTAATAAAATGGGAAACGTTTTCGGGATACTAATATTCGACATTACAATTTTCGACTTTATGATAGGTAACCATCTCAGGGTTATATCCGTTCCATAAAAATATCATTTTTTTAAATTGGTTCTAGATTCTCGGTGATATTGAGTGATGCGCATCCAAAAAAAAAACCAGTCAAATTGAGAAGATTGTACTCCCATGCCGTTGACACAACAGTTGTGTCAAAAATGTCCGTATTTCAATGTTTTTATTGGTTCTCGATTCTCGGTAATATCGAGTAATATGCATACAAAATACAGTCAAATTGAGAATCTCCTGCGATTTGGAAGCCGGTAAAAAATCTCAATAAATTAAGAAGTCATATACCATACATAAACCTACTCTATAGTTAGTTTATTTATTTAAGAATCTATGATCATTCGAATAGGAGGTTGGAAGCACTATTGCTTGCCCTTAGAGTATGATCAAAGGTTACTAGCCTTTATCAGAAATTGAAAACAAAACATCATCTCATACAAAAATCACCACTGTGTCACGTTTTTTAAGGACACAAAATAAGACAACGAAAATAATTTTGACCCAAAACAGAATATTTTGTCACACAAAAGAAAGGAAATGCAAATTTTTTAATGTTTAAATATATTCAAAGATTAAACAAAATACTTTTAGATAGGCCTACTGTAATTTTCGCTGTATAAACATACACGGGGGACTCTCAGTTACCCGGATAACAGTATTACATGGATATTAATGTAATTTACAGGGGATAACCGGACGGGCATCATTATCGACTATTCAGCTATGGACTGATTTAAACTGTAGGTACGAGTACAAACAAGTAGACACATTCCATGCGAATATCCATTGCAAAATACTTTTTTATCACAACTATTCGGTAAGTGCGCCAATGCGCTGCGACGATGCGCGCCGTAGATGCGTCATTACGCCCTAGGGCAATCAAGGATTTTCATACAATACAACATTACGTCGTACTAGCACGCCGACCGCAGCCGACACAGGCGGGCGGCGGCGCGCGCCGCGCCAGGATTTCTGAAATGATAAATTTAAGTCATCTCTGATTTTGAGAAACGATTTAGCACATTTTAGAGTAGTTTTGTGAAAATATATTGTTTTATTTCCTTTTTTGCCTCACAGGTGTGATGAAAAACATTGTTTGCCGCACCACGGGCGGTACAAGAATTATTATGAACTCTTGTGAAGTAAAGCGCGCGCTTTCGGCTTGGGCTTTACTTTCACACTCGTTCAAAATTTCTTATTTACCGCCCTTAATACACAATGTACTATTTAAGTGCAGATGGCGCTTTTTTACACCCTAGTGCGAGAAATGTTTCATTTTACGTCAGGTCGAAATCTTCGGAGGGCCATCTTTACTGAAAAACGTCATACGATAGGTACACGTGCGAAAACGAAATTCGTGACTGGTGTTGATTTAAAACACTCCCTTTTTTCGTGCTTAAATTGACTACCACTCGTTTCGAACTTCATGTTTTTTGCAATTGTATCGTAACATGCTATTATAGTCTTTTGGGTTTGGGTATTAAATGGCTCTTACATCCATTTGAGGGTAGATGAAAACAAGATCAGAACAAATCGAAATGTCGACACTGTCTTTAAAAAAAATGTGATACGTAACATACTAACAAACCCTCCATGTCCAAGAATGCTTTTATTTATATCATTACCGCTAAATCGGTATGAATTTTGATTTATAATCAGGACTCCATCAAAGGTGAGGACCCTACCGGACCCTCCGATTACACAGGTGAACGAACTCTCCAAATAGACCCGAACCGAATTTACCTGCAAATATGTTGTAATTAATATTGATTCCGTCTCTTACACCCAAAACGCCTTATATCTGATCATCCTCCTCAGCTCTTAAGACCTTTTGGTGTTAGCTGTGTATACGATTGGTAGCTAAGTTCGTATGTGAATGCGTTTTTGTGGAGTCTTATGACGTTTTGTTATTGAGTTGGGAGAGAAGGATATTTACTTAGGAGTGTCATTGTGATGATTTGGGTTTTAAAGTAGTTGATAGCTAGAGAGCCAGTGAACCCTGCTATGCTATTCTCTTATTCACACATTCGACGCTGCGGTCGTCAACGAGCTCGACGTCGAGACAGCCTTGTCTAAAATCCTAGCTGTTTGATTAGACATTAGGAATTGAGGCTGTGAGCGAGGTTGTGGGCGAGTTCGTCGCTGTTTTTCGTTAGAGAATACGAAGTTCATACTTTAAATGTCAAACTCTCGACGCAGTGTAGTTCCAGCACAGTTTCTGTAAGTTTGAAAATTGAATAGGATAAACTATATTTATTGTACATCATAAAAAAGTGACAGGCGATTACAATAAGCAGAAGTATATGACAGATCAATTAGAAATCGCACAGTTGATGAGGTAAAATAAACTTTATCCTGTATACTCTAAATTTTTATATGTCTTCAAATAAACGTCTCACAGTAAGTATGTACAATGCCAGGCGGTTTTGAACAGCACAAGACTTTGCCAGGCGAGGGGACTTATGGCATTCTATTGCTCTTAGAATGCCATAAATCGTAAGTATGCAAATTTCTAACCTTACAGGGAGACCGTTACTTCCAGGGTTCACTAGCTCTTGGACCATGAAGGTTGCATGCGATTTAATACCATTGCTATGCTAAATATACAGTGTGTAAGTCTAATACGGGCGATCGATTAAACCAAGCATGGAATTCATTAGTGGAATCATGGACTACAAGGTTTTTTTTAAAGATACTGTCAATTATGACCCCACAGAATTTTTTTAAGATTACCGGAGCAGCAATGTAGGTACGAACATTTAATAATAATAAATACTCTTTATTGTACCACAAACAAAAAGTAATACAAAGCAAAAATAAATTATTGATTAACAAGGTAGGTATTAACAGGCGGTCTTATCGCTAAAAAGACATTTGTTATTGTTGATATGGCAGTTATGTCATCTGCTTTTGAAATTAGCTGTCATCGAGTATTTAACTCGTGTATGTTGCTCTACATTGCGCGCCGAATTATTTTGTATGGAAAATTTTCTTGCTCTAATTTTAAGTAAAAGTTATTTGAATGTACTTATTATGTCGTAAACTAACACCCGTTAAGAGCTTCGCCCGTATTAGACTTACACCCTGTATATACCTGGATGCGTAGCAAAGTTGCCAATCGCTAACGCTTAGTAGCGTATCGTAGTTTTCCTTCTCTGTCACTCTTTCATATTAGTGCGACAAAGACTTAGCTGCCTTTCGTTTACGATTGACGATTAAGCGTTACCGATTGGCAACTTGTCTAAGCACCCAGGTCTGCTACCACGAACACTGAAGTTCGTAAATTGCGGGGATTTGTCTCTGTCACTCCTAAGAAGGCGTCATTAGAATGACAAAGAAAAATTCCGGGTTCTGAAACCCGAATCTTGTATTAAGTTTTCATAGTATAGTTAGTTACTATTGTTATTAATAGTTTTTTCATTACATCATCAGCTTATTGCATTCCACTGTTGGACGTATACTTAATTTTTATAGAAGTTGTAATTACATTTACAATACTTGCAAGATACTTAAATACATAGACAGCCATGACCAAGGAACAAATTCAATATTTGTGATAAATAAATACATTAATAATGCTCTCGCCGGGATTCGAACCCGGAACCTCCAGCTTCGTAGGCAGGGTCACTACCAATTAGGCTATGGAAGCTGACAAAGCATCATGATTTTAACATTAATAAAATTGAAAAACTAAATCATTTTTGACAACAAAATTATTACAAGCCAAACCTGGGATACATTTATTAATTTTATTTTTTTATTTTATTTATTATACGGGTTATAAGGAATAAGTGGTAATTATTTATATAGGTACATAATTATGCACCCCAATTACAGGTGAACACTTCATTTCCCAGTTAAGTTCTACACTACTAAGGGCTGATTTTTCAATCCTCAGTTAAAAGTATCCGTCAGTTAAAAGTATTACCATCCTTATCGCTGGTCATCAGTCAAAAAAGGATAGAGCTAACATTTATTTGACAGTTACTGTTATCTGGGGATTGAAAAATCAGTACTAAGTTCAGTAACAATCCAGAATAATATCTTAGCTTAACATATTGATATACACAACAAAATTACATTATAAAGTACACTCAGAATCGTCACTGTTTATTTATGTAAGCACGTATAATAAACAGGTCTGGGCCTGATTGTCCTGATAAGCCACTGATTGTATAATAGATCATCACAGACAGAATTACTAGCGGAAACTAGCCCAATTAGGTATTCTAGGCATTGTGCAAAGCCTAACTATTACTAATATAATACGAGTATACAGACATTGCTATGTGAGAAATGTATGTAGATTACTGATTTTAATAGCGAGATCTGTTTGAATTGAAACTAGGGTTATGTTTGTATCGTATATCAACACAAGTGCTTTATTTATTTAGCTTGTTTGTTTCCAAAAGTGTTGATATAATTTTAAAAATTATAACTAACGTGAGACTCAAACATATTGAAATATTTGTCAAACGGGTTACTCACGTATTTAAGCCGATGATTGCTCGACATGTTTCAACCCATTAAGAGGATCCTCGTCCGGAGCACCCTCGGCCAAAACTCGACGCGTACAAAGCATAAATGTATGTATATATATTCTGAAATCGAATTGTAATGATTTATTAGGGTTAATATGACTCCTCCTCCTCGCGTCGATTTCCTCATTACTGAGGGTCGTGATTTCCCTGGATGGAAACCAGTTTTTCTCTGGTTAGTCTCCTCCATTTGTCTCTAACTTTGGCTTCATGGAGGGCATCATGGAGCTTGGAATTTAAAGTTGAACGGACTTGGTCAGACCACCTGATAGGGCTACGACCTCTCGGCCTTCTTCCTATGACTAATGTAAATAATTAATTTCACTAGGAAATTATCGTTGAAAATGAAAATCCATTATTTCTACGATGCTACAAATTTACTATAAAATTAACGATGCTTGATCACACACTCGTCGTTTCTTCATAGCATTTTAATAATGTCAATAGCAAATATAATTATAATCGATCCCGTATCCTTATCAATCAGTTCCGGACACAAACAACACACACACACACACACACATACAAACACACACACACACACACAAACGAAATGCACCTGCGGCTGCCGACCTGTTACCGTTTTTATACGCAACCGGTTCATCGGATGGTGTTATGCGAGAATTTGCCGTGGTGACGGCAATAAGAATATATTTGTCAACCCATCTCCTCCTGCGGGTGTCGTAAGAGTAGACTAAGGTAGTGAAGTGTCACTGACCATTATTTGATAAAAGATTGATGATAGACAGCAGCGCCATCAGAGTGGACACATTACTGCGATCGCCAATCCGCTTGCCTAGCGTGGCGATTATGGGTATTTACCTCCTTAGTTAATAGGAGAGGCCTACGTCCAGCAGTGGACTATCATAGGCTGATGATGATGATGATGATGATGGTAATGCGAGAATAAGTCGGTGGTATATTTGGCCAAGTTTTATTTTTTTAACCGAATATTTTCTTCGGTTACCGCGAAGATTACTCATGAAATAAAACTATTTTAACGCGATAATATAATCCGTTTTTGTTTTTTTTTCAACTGACCTCAAAACAAGATGAGGTTTTCAATTTGTCTGTTTTTTTGTATGTTACTCAATATCTCCGAGAATCGTGACTCAATCTTGATTTTTTTTATCGGGTATAACCCTGAGATGGTCCCATCCAAAGACAATTTGTATGGAACTTTCCTTTTTTGTTACAAGATTTCTATAGATTTTTGGTAACAAAAAATAAACGTTTCATGAAAACATTGGTTTAGGAAATGTGCTGGATCTTGTGCAGCATCATTGATTATGCCAGCCTTCCAATTTTATTAATATTGAAAATGTGATCAAAATATAAAAATTTTGAGAGAATTTTACAAATATCAAATTTAAAAATGTTGATACGGAGGATTCCGTATCAACATATTTTTCTAAAAATATTTATTGATCAAACTTACTATTTTACATGTCAGGTTGTTACACAATATTATAATATCAAGTTCCTAAGTTAGCTTAGTTGTAATATAGATAGACGTAGCCTGCTGTTATCATAAATATTTACCTAATATCAAGCAAGTTGTACAAACATTCCTTTCCCTAAGAAGTGAATGAATTTTTGAAAGTAAAACGTGCAATGAACCATATCAATATTCAGAACGACCTTAAATGGAAAAAAAAATTGATAATACAATCTTAAATTATTTGATACTTTGAAATAAATTTCTTTTATTTTTTGTGTCGATAGAATTGTCGATATTTATCAAAGCACTATTGAAATGCTCATTTTTGCTCCCGTCGCCCGGGCTTTGAATATGAGATAATATATCTTCACGTAGTAGAATAAAATACTAAAAAATCCTAAATCGAACTAAATTTAATATTGTTACAATGTTTGAAGTTACATTGTTTACTTTTCAATCAAACGTTGGAGTTAACAAATAAAGGTTTCAAGTTTATAGATTTATGCTTCAGTGCTATTTACCCATCTCTCAATATTTTATTCGAAATATTGATTTAAATTTTCACGATTATCACTTTATTTTAACGACAAACGAAAAGTAAGTTTACGTAACTAACAAATTCAATGATAACTACCTACAATAACTGAGTGTCAATTGTTTGATATTTGGACTCTATCTGCTTTGGTATTAACGCGGTATTACACTATCACCGACGATATGCTATATCAAAAAAAAATCTTATTCAATTCTCAGCATATAATCTAGATCGTCGTGTGAATAAATCAAAGAGTTCTAATCAAATAGGCCTGTCATCATTCATCATAATTTTAGCCAAAATACATCTACTGCTTGAAAAAACCTCCCTCAAGGATCTCTTCAACGAATGGTCGCTAGCAGTCTCCAAAAGACGGTTTCCAGCGGCCTTAGACCGTCGGTCCATCTAGTTGAGGCCTACCTACGCTGTATGTTCTGGTGCGTGGTTCATCATCATCATCTTAGTCGCAAGAGGTTCACTGTTGAATCTAGCCCTCTCCTTTAGACCACCACATACACTTGTTAGACGCGACTCCCAGCGTCAGCAACTCAGCGACATCCAGCTTCTCCCGATGGTCTTCAACAGGTCGTATCGTGGTTGCTACTTAGAAACCTTTCTGTAATTAAGGCCTGAAGGTATCACAATCGATTTATAAAAAAATACTCAAAAACATTCTTGGTTTCTTTCCGGGATCGCCGTCCACGAGCCATCCACCGGACGCGGCCGAGCCAGTTTTTTTCGTTTTGTGACATCAGTATATCTTGTATCTAGTTTATAGTTCATTATCTGTGAAGTCTACTACCGAAATAGTAGTTCCCACGATACAAAAGTTTATGATGTTACTGGGACATTTTATTGATTATTTTTAAATTAATAGATAGGTAGTTTGAAATAACTAAGGTCTATGAGGACCGTGGTAAAATATCGTAGAATAATTAATGGAAAATACTTGATAATTACGAATGGAAGAATTGTGCACCAAGGGAGGTAAGTACGGAATTTCTAACGAGAGTGTTAGGTTAGAGGCCCGACGTCGTAGGCGGAGGGCTTTTAATGACTCGAGTTAGTATTCCGCTTACCGACCGTGATGCATACAATGTTTCTGATCACACTTGCCGACAAAAAAATAGTTTTAAGACAAAATATTATAAAATGAATAGGGAATTTCACTTTTCTATTACTCCCGCTATGCATGCAAGCAATGGCGCGCTTAGACAGCAAGTGTGATGAAAGATTATTAAAAACCCAACATTATTTTTCAGGTTATAGAAATTTATTCTAATGACCAAGATTTTTATTTTAACGTATTTTTTTTTCACCTTTCCGGGCCAACAAAAGAACAGTTTTTTTTTATGGAATAGGAGGCAAGCCAGGGGCAATTTGGCGTGTGGTGACGGCAGTAAGAATACATTTGTCACCACCCCAACTCCTCCTGCGGGTGTCGTAAGAGTCGACTAAGGGATTGAAGTGTCATTTACAATTTATTATGATAAAAGATTGATGATGGGCAGCAGCGTCATCATAGTGGACACATTACTGCGATCGCCAATCCACTTGCGCTGCGTGGCGATTATGGGCATTTACCTCCTAATGCGTCTATACGCATAGTTTATAGGAGAGGCCTACGTCCAGCAGTGGACTCTCATAGGCTGATGATGTGATGTGAGGAGGCAAGCGAGCAGACATCGATTCGTCGTTTACCATTAGGCGATTCTGATGGTAAACGATCACCGTTTGCCGAAAGGATTCGTAACTATGCTAGTATCGACGACCAACATCACGTACACACACACACACACACACACACACACACATCAGCCTATCTCAGTCCACTTCTGCACACCGGCCACTCCTATTACCCATCACTTCATAGTATAAAATAAAGTAACTTTTTCTGTCCCTATGTCCCTTTGTACGCTTAAACCATTAAAACTACGCAACGGAGTTTGATGAGATTTTTTTTATAGGTAGAGTAATTCAAGAGGAAGGTTTTTATGTACAGTAGCATCTATTCTAATACCGCTGCTCCCCATATTTATGAATGAATGGTCAGTGACACTTCAATCCCTTAGTCGACTCTTATGACTATACCTAGATATTTTTCTAGCAGGAACGAGAGATTGACAAAATATAACATCGATATAACTATTATCGATGAATACACCTCAATCTCATAAAGATGCAAATTTTGTAAAATCTGGTAACCAAGAAATACAGGATATATCTAGGTCTAGGCTTTATTTTTAAAAATCTAATGATATCATAAGCCTATCTCAGTCCACTGCTGGACGTAGGCATCTCCTACTAACTCTGCGTATAGACGCATTAGAAGGTAAATGCCCGTAATCACCAGGCTGGGTAAGCCGATTGGTGATCGCAGTAATGTGTCCACTATGATGATGCTGCTGCCCATCAATCAAAATCAAAGAATGGTCAATGACACTTCAATCCCTAAAATGTAATACTTCATATTAATTATTGCCTATGGCGTTAGAGTATTTTTTTTAAGTCTTTGTACTTTTGATGGGTATTCATTAGTAAAAATAAAAAAAAATCTGCGTTTTGAATATAATTTGCATTCTTGTAATTTATCTCTAAGTTACAGCGCATTATTTATCTATTAAATTTATTTATCGACTACTACCATACTTATCGATAAAAATATGTCGATGTTTAATTTCGTCACTCTCGTTCCTGCTAGAAAAATATCTAGGTATACTTATAACACGGGAAGGATTGGTGTGGACGATCATGACTACCTAACCACAATTTTTCTTGCACAGTATTCTTCAAAGTCGGTAAACCTACCCCTCACGTACCGGTTAGGGCACGTGCTTAATTAATGAAGTAATTACACGCACTCCTTATACGTTTTACTCTTGTTAATATTGTAGGGCAGGTGCGTTCGACGAATTGAGGTCTCCCGTTTTTGAATTTACAAAATGCAATTTTTTAAGGGACACCTTTATGTAATTAGCTATAGTTGCAGATCTATAAAGGAGCAGCCAAGTCGAGCAGTCAAGTATTAATACCTATCGTGTTTCTTTTATTTTCGTCAAATTATTCGTCGCTTTTACTCGAATTCAAAAAAATAATTTTCGTCTTAAACTTTGTCTGATGTGTCTGTATTTGACTTTTAACCTTTTTTTATTTTTGTCTGTATATGGGTGTGCTGCCTGAAATAAAACTTGTATATATATATGTTGTATATATATACCAAATTGCAATTTTCTAGTACCTAGATACTAATTTACGGCCAAGACAGAGAAACGGATAGACGGACATGGCGAAACTATAATTCCTACTTTATTATGGAACCCCAAATTTATGTTTTAAGATAGATAGATAAGATAGAATAGCTTATCATCATCATCATCATTTCAACCACAAGTCGTCCACTGCTGAATATAGGCCTCCCCCTTGGACTTCCACATACACCGGTTAGAAGTGCCCTGCGTCTCCCGGCAATCTTCATATATATCATCTGTTCATCTTGTGATTGGACGTCCTACACTGAGTTTACCAAGCCGTGGTCTCCATTTCAGCACTTTTCGAACCCATTGGTCATCTGCTCTGCGTGCAATGTGGCCTGCCCATTGCCACTTCAGCTTGTTAATCCGGAGAACAAAATATTTTTAATAAACTTTTTTAATAAACTTTTTTAATGTTTTGTAAATATTCAAGATCAAAATTTTTTATGTAACCAAAAAAATCCGGCTAGAAAAGCCACAGATAAATTGAAATATTGTATTGGTAGAAAGCTCGCACTCGTATTTAGGGCACGTCTCCAAGATTCCCTGTATTTATGGACACCATAAATACTACGCGGTTTTCCTTTTGCCATAAAATGGCCGCCTTTCTCCGAAATGCACCGCAATTATTCGGGACTCCGTCGTCAAATAAAACTGTTATAGTTATCTGCAATGCCTGCAGATAGGTTTGTTTCTTTCTTGTTCTTTCTCCTTTCCCAGGAACACATTTGCATGCATCAGCCTATGATAATCCACTGCAGGACGTAGGCCACTCCTTTTAACTATGCTATACGCATTAGGAGGTAAATGCCCATAATCGCCACGTGACTTTCTAGTAAAATTACCACAAAGCATAAAGTCTGAATATCAGAACGGCTAACTATCAAAATTACTTGTTCACTAAACGACCACTTTGCAGAAGGTATCTTAAAATTCCCTAAAAGCAAAAAAACCAGATCTTAAAAGAACTTCGTAGTGAAACGACTAGAATGTATGGTAGCAAAACGACTAGTTATCAGAATAGACTACATAGACTATTAAATAAATATCTTGCTTCGTGAGAGATAGTGGACCTCCATATTATCTGGGCTGTGGGGACTATACAGGGTGTTTTTTTTTCGACCGTTCAAATTCTACGTAGTGAATGTGTAGGTCATACTGACCAACTTTTACTATGGGGACAAAGTCGAAATCGCGAAAAAAAATCAGCTGTTTCATACAAATTGGCGGCATTACGCCGGCCGAAATGTATGAAACAGCTGATTTTTTTTTCGCGATTTCTACTTTGTCCCCATAGTAAAAGTTGGTCAGTATGACCTACACATTCACTACGTAGAATTTGAACGGTCGAAAAAAAAACACCCTGTATATGAAAAAGGCGTTTATACAAGTTTATTTTTCTAAACTTAGGCACACGTACATATCATCAGCTTATCTCAGTCTTCTGCTGGACGTAGACTTCTCCTATTAACTATGCTATACGCATTAGGAGGTAAAAAAGCCCATAATCGCCACGATGGGCAAGCGGATCAGCGATCGCAGTAATGTGTCCACTATGATGACGCTGGTGCCCATCATCAATCTTTTATCAAATAATGGTCAGTGACACTTCGATCCCTTAGTCGATTCTTTCGACACCCGCTCGGAGGTTTGGACGGTTTTGAAATGAACTTGGGTTTTTCATTTGTATATGACACCCAGTAACTAAGCAAGTAGCGCAGTTGAAGTGGAAGTGGGTCGGACACGTTGCCCGTAATGAGAGATCCTGGTGCAAACGTCTTCTT